>PVHX01010845.1:0-67703 GCA_004024805.1 Geosciurus inauris | reverse complement strand
AAAATGTATCACTCACATGGACCACATAAACAAGCAAGAGTTTCCATCCTCATGTCAGATAAAGTGGACTTCAAACCAAAGATAGTCAGAAGGGATAAAGGAGGTCATTTCATACTTCTTAAGGGAATCATACATCAACAAGACATACCAATCATAAGTATCTATGCATATCTATGCAACAAACAATGGGGCATCTACATGTATATCAAACAAATCCTTCTCAACTACAAGAATCAAATAGACCACAACACAATAATACTTGGTGACTTTAACACAGCTCTCTCACCACTGGATAGATCTTTCAAACAGAAACAAAACAAACAAACCATAGAACTCAATGAAGCAATCAATCATTTAGACAACAGACATATATAGAGTATTCCATCCATCAATGAGTGAACACACTTTTTTCTCAGCAGCACATGGATCCTTCTCCAAAATAGATCATATGTAATGTCACAAAGCCAGTCTTAGCAAATACAAAAAAATAGAGATACTATCCTGCATCTTATCTGACCATAATAGAATAAAATTAGAAATCAATGACAGATTAAAAAATAGAAACTACCCCAACACCTGGAAATTAAATAATATGCTATTGAATGATGCATGAATAACAGAAGATATCAGGGAAGAGAGAAAAAAATTCTTAGAGGCAAATGAAAACTCTGATACAACATATCAAAATCTCTGGGACACTATGAAGGCAGTGCTAAGAGGAAAGTTCATTGCATTAAGCTCATTCATTAAAAGAAGTAAAAGTCAACAAACAAATGAATTGACACTACATCTCAAAGCCCTATAAAATGAAGAAAAAACCAACACCAAAAGAAGTAGAAGACAGGAAATAATTAAAATCAGAGCTGAAATCAACAAAATTGAAACAAAAGAAACAATTCAAAAAAATGACAAAACAAAAAACTGATTCTTTGGAAAAAATTCACAAAATTGACAAACCCTTAGCCACCCTAATGAAAAGAAGGAGAGAAAACTCAAATTACTAAAATTCGTGGTAAAAAAGGAAATATCACGATGGACACTGCCAAAATACAGAGGATAATTAGAAACTATTTTGAAAATTTATAGTCCAGTAAAATAGAAAACCCTGAAGACACTGACAAATTTCTAGAGGCATATGACCTACCCAAACTGAACTAGGAGGTCATACACAACTTAAACAGATCAATTTCAAACAAGATGCCATCAAAAGCCTACCAACCAAGAAAATCCCAGGACCAGATGGATTCTCAGCCAAGTTCTACAAGACCTACAAAGAAGAATTAATACCAATACTCTTCAAACTATTTCATGAAATAGAAAAGAAGGGAACCCTTCCAAACTCATTCTATGAGGTGAGCATCACCCTGATACCAAAACCACACAGAGACACATCAAAGAAAGAAAATTCCAGACCAATATCCCTGATGAACATAGATGCAAAAATTCTCACTAAAATTTTGGCAAATCGCATACAAAAACATATTAAAAAAAAATAGTGCACCATGATCAAGTGGGGTTCATTCCAGGGATGCAAGGTTGGTTCAACATACAGAAATCAATTAACATAATCCATCATATCAATAGACTTAAAGAATCATATGATTTTATCAATTGACACAGAGAAAACATTTGACAAAATACAGTACCCTTTTATGTTCAAAACACTGGGAAAACTAGGGATAGTAGGAACATACCTCAACTTTGTAAAAGCTATCTATGCTAAACCCAAGGCCAACATCATCCTAAATGAAGAAAAGTTGGGAGATTTTTCCATCTTCTAAGATCTTCTTCAATTTCTTTCTTCAGTGTCTTGTAGTTTGCATTGTAGAGGTCTTTCACCTCTTTTGTTAAATTGATTCCCAAATATTTTATTTTTTTGAAGCTATTGTGAATGGAATAGTTTTCCAAATTTCTCTTTCAGAGGGTTTATCACTGACATATAGAAATGCAATTGATTTATGGGTGTTGATTTTATATACTGCTACTTTGCTGAAATCATTTATTAATTCTAGAAGTTTTCTGGAATTTTTTGGATCCTCTATAGAATCATGTCATCTGCAAATAATGATAGTGTGAGTTCTTCTTTCGCTATTCATCTCCCTTTAATTTCTTTCATCTGTCTAATTGCCCTGGCTAGTGTTTCAAGGAGTATGTTGAATAGCAGTGGTGAAACAGGGCATCCCTGTCTTGTTCCCATTTTCAGTGTGTTGTATATGCTATCAATATCATTCAATTATTTGGGGGGGGAGTACCAGAGATTGAACTCAGGGGCATTTGACCACTAAGCCCTATTTTGTATTTTTTTATTTAGAGACAGTGTGTCACTGAGTTGCTCAACACCTCACTTTTGCTAAAGCTGGCTTTAAACTCGTGATCCTCCTGTCTCCGCCTCCTAAGCAGCTATTCAATGATTTTTGCTCTTAAAAAATCAATATTTTTGTAGACGTGCCTGTTTTCTAAATGTTCTTTATTTACCCTGTCAAATTTAACTACTTCCTTTGAAGTTTTTTTCCCCTAGAAATTTGTCTATAATGAAAATAAATAAGAATCTATATTTTCTTTCAGATGCTGAACATTTTCATTTTAGTATATAGCTACTTTATTCACTTGGATCTATTCATCTATGATAGTAGAGAAAATCTAGTGGGGTTTTTATTCAAATAATTAACCAATTTTCTTGATATTGTTCATTAAATATTCTCTTTCCAAACTGATTAGTGATGTCACTTTTAGATACTAGATGATCTTATACAGTATAATCTGTTCCTAGGCCATGTTGATTCAGTTTGGCAGTTTGTACTTCTGTGGACATTGGACTCATGTCTACAGTATATATTTACAGTATGTACAAAGTTCCACCTCACCTCCCACAACTATTTCCCTTTTCCAAATGACTTTTCCCCCATTACTCCTCTTTAGTCTTCCAGATGAGATGTGTCTATTTTCAATTAGCCCTCTGGAGAATAGTGGATCCAACTCAGAAATAAATTTGAAAAGCAAATTAAAATGGGATAACATTTATAGTCATATCATATTTATAAATTGAGCTGATAATTTCACTTAGAGATGTTTCTCTTTATCTGGGTATAAATCAGAATTAGTTATCCATTATTGATGTATCCTAGAATTACCTATTACGTATACAGAGTACAATACCATTCCTTAATAAAAATTAGTATCTTTGACTTTTTCCCCCTTAAACTTTTCACCAGTGCTATTAGAAGAAAGTAAAGAAAAAGCTATAAATCAATCTCTCTCTCCCTCTCTCTTCCTCTCTCTCTCACCTTCTTCCCCTCCCTCCCCTATCCCCTCTTTTTGCAGAGATAACATCAAATCCCAAAGCTGGTTGATGGCACAGTTAAAGACCCTGCAGGCCTGAATAATCCTCTTACTGGAAAACATTCCCTAAAAAGAAATCAAGAGCAGAAACTTGAAAGCCATCTGTCAAATATTTCTTCAGAATTAAGGAAATGCAAAGTATGAGAATAAACTGTAGAGCTTCAGTTGAAATCTCATTGTGAGTGGTAAAAGAGGATGGGATAGAGTTTGAGAGAACTGTCTGGTCAATTAGCCACTGCCCCCGCCAGGGAGGGAATTCCATGACACCTTGTGATCAATTGACATTTTTATCTTTACCAACATTTTTAGGAACAGAGAACTCTTTGACCAACACCCAGCTGTTGAAGCAAAAATCTAAAAATGGAAACTAGAAATTATTCAACAAAATGCCCCCAAATTTGCTTAAAGGCAAATAATTTGAGACATGCCAAAATAACAACTGTAGAAATAATTGCTGATATGTTTATTGATGTCACAATATCAGGTGGTCTAAGATAGGGCATTGTAGGTGTACAGAAACTCAACCATCATCTCCACTGTGAGCAAACATTTGTAGGGCACAGACTGGAAGGGAGACTGAACAGAATGAGGAATTTAAAGCAGCCTGAGACAGAGGCTTTGCCCTTAAAAAACTTAAAGTTAGTTGAATGGTCAGGGCACAGGCTCAGGAACATAAGGGCACACAGAATCAATGCCAAAGAAGTATCAGAAGAAATTAATCTTCACCCCAAGTGTTGGGAACCAATCTATTTGTGGTTGTGGTTTGCTTCCTATCCTTATTTTCCTTTTGCCTGAATGTTCTGAGTTCTTTATTTATCTGACTTTGCTGAATTATATGCATCTGATTCAAATCCTTTTTTTAGAGATGTAGTGAAGGTACTGCTGAAGAGTACAGAGAGCAGTTTCAAGGCAGGACATGAACGGCTTATCCAGTAGCGTCTGTAAGATCCCTGCTCCCACTCGGGGGTGAGCCCTAAGCCTCCAGTCCACTGCCACTCCTTCTGGCCACAGCTAGTCCTCCCACGGACATCAGGCTCCTTAGCAGCATCATATACAGATGGCAAATATTAATCTCGTTGCTCAAAATTCAGTTCTGAGAAGCTGCAGCAAAACCGAAACAGAGTTCTTTACACATTTTTAAAAAATGTTTAAATCAAACTAACAGCAATATTACAATGCAATTTTTTCAGAACTCTTCCTTGTCTCTTTTGCTTTTGACCTACCATTTGACATTTTCTAAAAGAATTTGTATTCCAATGATGTGCATGATATCCACACTGCCCACAACCAGTATCAAATGAAAGACCTAACTGGTTACCTAGTGCCCTGCCTACTAAAACAGTGCTGTCTAATCAGGTTTCTGCAGGAAACAGGCCTTCCTACTGCAGGAAGCAGAGGAAAGAGGACTGGAGACAGCAATCCCAGCAGCTTTTTTGCCAGAAAGGACAAAATGGCTCTTCTGGCAACTCCTGACTCAGGAAATCGCTGAATTAAGTAGTCAATCTGCAGAGTAATTTAGCATGTCATCTGCTTCCTGCCAACAGATATTTGGAAGCATTTATGTTTTAATTCGACTCTGTCATCATGGGGTTAGAGCTGCTTCTCTCTAAGGACCTCAAGGTCAGAGATTTTTCTGGAGTTTCCATAGAGTCTCTTCTTTTAGCTTCATCCTCTCCTTTCCAGGCCCCAACCGTCTAGCCTCCCCTTTGATTTCAGTCTAGGTCAAGCAAAACTTTGTCTTCAGAGCTAATTATTGCAGTGGAAAATATACTTGTGATTTGTGCAAAAGAGTGAAGATGCCATTGTACACCCAACAGTAGTGGTAGCATTGTTCTCTCTGGGGGATGGGGAGCTGGAAAAGAAGTCAGTAATATGTGTTCTCATTCCTGCTTCACCATAGACTTCCTGTGTAACATTGTACAAAATAATTTTTCCCCTGCCCCTCCACATCTCCATTTTAGGAGCAAATTTAACAAGCTCCAGTTGCCTTCCTCTTTTGCAGATACTAGAGATGGGCAAGGCCCGCATGTCACACACAGCCCTAATCTTGTACATTGGGGAGATCAGTAGACACATGCTGTGGGTAACAAGAATTCTGTTGTAGAATAGAGCAGTTTCTTACAGCTGGTGAGCAGGTGTCCACAAAATAGCTAAAATCAAGCCTAAATAAAAAAAAAAGAAAAGAAAAAAAATAGCTAAAATCAAAGGGCATAAAATATTTGCCACAGGACAATGCAATTCTTACTACATGCATACCGGGGATAACTACGGGCAGTCCAGGTGAGGGTAGTGTTTATTTGGGTGGGGGTCACGTGGATCCGTCTTGATAAGGGCTTTCTATAGCTTCAGCACAGAGCCCAGAAAGCTCTGTGATCTTGTAAATGTCAGAAAAGAGATTTCATCCAGATACTCATGAAGCACTGAGTTTGGAGTCTCCTAGAATCAAGTCCCATACCTTCCAGAAAAAGCTGAACTGAGCTTTTCACATACCTATTGGCTTTGGCTCTCACAGCAACTCTGTAAGGTCAGTAGAATTATCCCCATTCCACAGATAATAAAAACTGAGGCTGAAGGAAGCTGAGAAACATTTCCATAGTTCACAGAGGCCCCAAGGGGTGGAGTAGGGATTTTTCGTCCACCTGTCTTTTTGAGAAGTCCATCTTCCTTCCATTTGATCATGCTGTTTTCCACGCACTGTTTCTGTTACTCTGTATGCCGGGGTTTCCTAATCTGTAAACTCCATTAATAGCACCTAACTTTGAGGAGACTGTTAGGAAAATCAAAAGAAATTACATACAAGAAGGCACTCTACAGAAGTCTAAGTTGCTACTTTGAGAGCAATTCCAAGTTCACTCATGTGAAAGGTTTATGCTGGGCCAGGTATATGGATCTTGTTTGTCAGATAAATAAAGTATCACTTTACATTTTATCCACTATAAATAATTTATAGATTTGAACCCAATTCAGCTATATTTTGAGGTGCTACATCTCAAAAGATCTTACAGATATCCCATTCTGCATTAGCCATTTATTTACCGTTAGCTTATTCCTTCAAAGATCTCATTTAAAAATCCACAAGTTATTTTCTGTTGTTTCTCTTTTTTTCATTTGTTCTTTTTAGATATGTATGGCAGTAGAGTGCATTTTGACATATTATACATACATGGAGTATAACTTATTCTAATTAGGATCCCATTCTTGTGGTTGTACATGATGTGGAGTTTCATTGGTGGTATATTCATATGTGAGCATAGGAAAGTTATGTCCAATTTATTCTGCTGTCTTTTCTATTCTCATTACCCATCCTTTCCCTTTATTCCCCTTTGTCTAATACACTGAATTTCTATTCTTCCCCTTCATCCCTCATTGTGGGTTAGCATCCACATATCAGAGAGAACAGTTGGCCTGTGGATTTTTGGAATTGGCTTATTTCACATAGCATGATAGTCTCCAGATCCATCAATTTACCAGCAAAAGTCATAAAGTTATTCTTTTTATGGCTCAGTAATATTCCATTGTGTATGTATACCACATTTTCTTTATCCATTCATCTGTTGAAGGACACCTAGATTGGTTCCATAGCTTAGCTATTGTGAATTGAGCTGCTATAAACATTGATGTGGCTGCATCACTGTGGTATGCTGATTTTAAGTCCTTTGGGTATAAACCAAGGAGTAGGATAACTCCTACTGATGATTTTAAGTCCTTTGGGTATAAACCGAGGAGTAGGATAATTCCAAGTTTTCTAAGGAATCTCCATACTGCTTTCCAGATTGGTTGCACTAATTTGCAGTCCCACCAGCAACGTATGAGTGTACTCTTTTCCCCACATCCTCGCCAACATTTATCATTACTTGTATTCTTGATAAATGCCATTCTCACTGAAGTGAGATGAAATCTCAAAGTAGTTTTAATTTGCATTTCTCTAACTGCTAGAGATGTTGAACATTTTTTCATATATTTGTTGACCATTCTCCTTTTATGAAGTGCCTGTTCAGTTCCTTTGCCCTTTTATTATTTGGGTTATTTTGTATTTGGTGTTAAGTTTTTTGAGTTTTTTATATATCCTGGAGATTAATGCTCTGAGGTGCAGGTGTTAATGATTTTCTTCCATTCTGTAGGCTCTCTCTTCACATTCTTAATTATTTCCTTTGATGTGAAGAAGATTCTTAGTTTGATGCCATCCCATTTATTGATTCTTGATTTTACTTCTTGCACTTTAGGAGTCTTGTTGAGGAAGTCGGTTCCTAAGCCAACATGATGGAGAGTTGGGCTTACTTCTTCTTTAGTAGATACAGGTTTCTGGTCTAATATCTCTGTCCTTGATCCACTTTAAGTTGAGAATAACCCAGAAATCCTTAAGCACCATCATATTCTCAAGGAACAATCTTGCACAGAAATCAGATTATAGATAATTGAATATGAATTCAAATTCATGGACAAATATAAAAATGGAATAGAGGGATTTTCCCAGTTCTTGTTTTCTTCTGTTTTTCTGTTTTCACCTTCCCAGTACAGAAGGATCAGTAGTACACATGGCATAACATGCCTTTCTGGAAATACAAAACACACACACACACAATAAAGATTGCTTGTGTATGATTATAAAAAATTTGCTATTCAAATTTGTTAATGGGGATATTCATCAGGCAAACTATCCTAAAAACCTTCCTATTATGAACTAAATTCCAAAGTTTAGCATTTCAAAACTACATAATTTGAATACATTTTTGAACCATCTAATGGAAAATTATATTGATTCCACATGTGCAGAGCCTGTAAATAGCTCAGTAATTTTTCCACTCTTCCCAGATGCAAACTAATAGCCTCTTTTTCTTTCCCTGATAGAAAAGGAGGCTGTTTTTTCAGGGTCAGGGAAACATGGAGGAGTGAAGACTAAGAAGAAATAAGTAATTCACTCTGGACTATGGGGCAGTACTAGAGATTATGTAAGTCTTGACTTCACAGGATCTAGTTTCTGCAGAGGAAAAGCCCCCTCCCCATTACATCAGGGATTAGCACATAACCATATAAAAAGCCCAACTTTTTGTCTCATTTTAAAAAAATCTTTGAATTATATTATGGGCTTTCACAATAGTGATAGAACACAGGAGTTTCAGTGAAGTTCACTAAACAAATAGAACAGAGATTTACTGAAAAATAATTTTTATATTCAGGAATTCTTCCTTTCTCATTTTAAAGTCCTCCAGTTAGAGACTTGTTAGATCATAAGAGGAGATCAGAATACCTGGATTTGATCCAGATCTTCTGATTTCTAAATCACCTTAAGCTTTTGAGTAAATCTAGACCCACTTGCTCTACCATGTATTTTCTAACTTCCAGGATCCCACCACCCACGTTCTGGAACCTAAAGTTAATAATGGTACTTATGAGGTGATTGTAAAGATTAAGCAAGTGATAGCTAACATGTAAAGCCAAGAATCATGCCAGAATGTAATAAATGTACAGTAAACATTCATTTTTGGTTTTAGCTGTTATTATTATTTAGATAATGGTAACTAAATAATGGGACCTTTAATTTCAACTCCAATGCCATGTCATTTAAAAGCAATCAAAGTAGAACTAATTACCCTGCATCCTTAGATAGGAACACACAAATATTTTCAAAATCTTTTCTGTTTACTCTGTAGCATCTGAGCTCATATATTATCATATCAGTTTAATTTCCTTTATTAAAAAGGCCAGTGGACAGTCCCAATGTGGGAGACATTACCCACCACCTCCCAGGGCCTTTGTATGGTGCCTTGATACAATTTTCTCTATTCATATTAAGTGCTTAATAACTGTAAATCCAGCAAGTCCTGGGGTTCTTCCAGAGCCTCTGTGGAACTCCTGGCAGAGTCTGCCTTCCAGAAAAGTCAGTGAGTGAGCCTCAGTATTGCTAGTGGACAAGATCATCATTGAGTTTAATAAGTGAACCTTGTAAAACCCCTAGAGATGAAAGGCATGTGTGACAAAGGGCTACAGATATTCTCTGTCCCTCAGGGTCCCTCATGCTTATGAAAGCACTTTCTACAACAGATACTTAAATATTATTCATGCTGTAAACAAAAACCTTTTGAAATTATTTTAATTGGGCTTGGTGTTTTTGGTTTTTGTGTTTTGTTTTTTTCTCATCTTGAGAAGGAAACAGAGATTTCTATTTGAAGAAATTATTGTTCAGGAGTCATAGGAAGGACAAGGTGAATTGATAAAAAGGCAAACAGCTCCTGTCTCAGGGGTTTCCTAAGCCTCATTCCTTAGACCAGGTACTTAGCATTAAATTTGATTAACAATGCACCAGGTTTTATTTCAGAAAAATAATCTTCGATACACAAAAATAGTCTCAGTAGGTTTTCTTGCTCAATCAAAACACATCTCACCACGGGCATGGTGACGCACACCTGTAATCCCAGCACTTTGTGAGGCTAAGACAGGACAATCCCAAGTTCAAAGCCAGCCTCAGCAATGGCAATGGTCTCACTCAGTGAGACCCTGTCTCTAAATAAAATACAAAATAGGGCTGAGGATGTGGCTCAGTGGTTGAGCGCCCCTGAGTTCAATCCCTGGTACCAAAAAAAAAAAAAAAAAAAAAAAAAAAAAAACCATTTCACATCTATTCAACCTTCTCTAACGTACAAAATCTCAAACACCTGATATTTATAATAAGGGCACTAGTCCAGGTACTTCATTATATTAAATCATTTAATTCTATGACAGTTCTGCAAGTCATTATTGTCCCCACTTTACAGACAAGGAAGAAGTGCAAACACCTTAAATCACCTGCTCAAGACCTCATAGAGCTAGAAGATGATGAAGCTAGGATTTGAACGTGGAAGATTTGGTTCCTTAGTCCCTCATCTCAACCAGTTATCAACATTCCTTCTTTTCCCTCAAAATGAAAATTAATATCTTTGAAACTGGGGGGCGGTGTGTAGCATATTTCATTAAAATTTTGATTGCTTTCCCTTAAAATACAATTAAAGGTACTATAATAAGGTATCTCTGTAACCTAATGTGTTAACTTAGGCAATGAGTCTGATACCTCTGACATCTACATCATGTCCATCAACCCACAAATGTGTGTGTGTGTGTGTAAAGAACATTATTCATCTACACATTTTATTTGCAATAGATATTTTTCCTTAGAGTAATTACCACCAACAGTTATGCAGGAATACTTTTCAAGGTCCTCAATATTGGCCCTTTCATGAAGTAAGAGTTCTCAACATTTACGTCTCAGGCACCTTCTCTCTTAGAGGTTTTGTGCTATAAGTCAATTGCTTGAAATATATTGCTATTTATACACTAGGAAGTGATGTGACTCAGTCTATAATTATTTTTACAGAAACCCTAAGTACAATAGACAGCTGCACGAGTGTCAAACCAATGATTAATTTACAATACATAATAGAAGCTCTTTATTGGTGACTAGTTATTATCAAATGTTGGAAATAACCTGACTGACTATTTATAGGCACCAAAGTCCCCCGGTTGCATTGGAGGTTAGGGCTTCCCTTCCAGTTGCTATAAACACAGCTTCCTCCCAAGATTCTGTTTATGTGTCTGCTTGTCAACCCTGTGCCAGGCACTGGCGCTGCCTTTTCACTGTGGCTGCTCCCTCTTCCTGTTTATAGGCCAGGGAGGATGACCATGGACACAGAATTATCTGAACTCAACAAAGACTTGGAGGAACCAGGTAGCTTTGCTTTGTTCCAAGAGGACTCAGTCTTCAGTGGGGTCTCTAATTAGATACTGCTTTTCTAACAGCCTGTCACTTAAAGTTCATTGACCTATGCAAACAAGTTGCCACTGTTTGAATAATACCAAGCCTGGTTACTAAAAGTCACAGAGTCTTCTTGACCTCTTCAGGGGATAATTTACACTATAAACTAAGGGCAAAGGACACTTTTATTTTTCACAGTGAGTCTCCTTATAATCTACTAAGGAGTGTTTTTTTAAAATAAATAAACAGCCACTTTGGACCCCACACCAGATCCATTAAACTTGAATCTATTTTAAAGCTCCCTTTGAGTTTATAGTGCAGCTAGGATATAAACCATTATTCATTACAAACAAACCAATGTTTCAGGAATGACTGGATGCATGCTAGTTTTTACCAAAACCTTTCAAACTGACATGAAATAGCCATAGTGGGTGAGTACAGAAACCAGTGCTCAAGCGTGGGGGACAACACTCTGTCCTTCCATTTATCCTCCCCCTCATCTCACAGTAGCCCAGACCTCTTGAAGAATGGAATCCACATACCAAGGCTGAGCTTTTAGAGCTGTGACAGCATAAAGAAGGAACTCAGATATGATCCTTGCCATGGACTTCCAGTTGAAAGAATCAGGACACCCCCTTGTAATTAAAGGCAGCTCCCTTCCAGAGATCAAAAAGCACCCTTGAAAAAAATCACATAATGTCTTCAGTGTAAGAAAGAAAGGGGAGATCAGAGATCAGCGCTCAGAGGTCCTAGCTCCTGGAATGCTTTCCACCCACCCAGGATGTTAAACAAGGATCTTTAATTAAGACATAATGCTGTTGAAAATCAACTCAATATTGATAAAAAGCAGTTGCTGGCCTGGCACCCTGGCCAAGACTTGGTGTTCTGACATTGATTGTCAATGATTTCACAGAAGACCAACCCTAGACAAGGCCTCTCTGTAACCAAGATGGACCAGCACAAAATCAAGACCACTCCATAATAATGTTTAAACACAAAAACAGGAATGTTGTTCAGTCACAGAAATGACCCAAATCCTGCTATTCTGGCTAATCTGAGTGACTGCTGCTGCTTCTCCAATCACAGATGTAGCCTCAACCTGCTTGTCCTGGCTTCTAGATAAGATGTATTAAGCTCCTCAACCAAGTATTCAACCCCCATTCCTGACACCATCCAATCGCAACAGAGCCTTACTTCCTTAACGCTCCCCAGAATCACCTGATACAAAACCAAATCCTGAAATGACTCATGTGTCATCCTCCATGGTTCCCTGAGGCTTTGGTTTTCCTCACTGCAATGAAACCTAAACTGACCATATTCGAGTGTGTGTTCCTCTTGGTCTCCATCTGGAAGGTACTGACAGTGTTTTCATTAAATATCTAGCATAGGCCCCTTCAAGAATAAGAGAAATAGAAGATCGGCTTTATCACTGAAAGGTTTGAAGTGGGCTGGGAAGACATCTAATCATATAATCAAGGCTGTGCATGTACACTGGTAAAGAGGTGATTTGGTCAGAAAGAAGAGAGTGGCGGGGGTGTGCTGGGGAGCTATACTGGCCAAATTATATTGTGTGCGTGTGTGAATATATAACAACAAATCCCATTACTAGTTACACCTATAATGAATCCATCACTATGTACAACTATAATGCACCAATAAAAATTGTGGAAAAAGAAAAAATGTCAGGAAGAAGTTGAGACAAGAGAGACACGTTGAGAGGACAGAATTGGAAGATGGGAAGGAGAGGGACACGGAGAATGTAATAAAGCTAATAAGACTCTACTATTCTATAATTTAGGGATCTAAAGATTTCAGTCTTCCCTTGGTTTAATAGTTTTGTCTCAGCATTTTATCACATCTTTTTCTTGAAGGTGATAATTTTGGTAGAATAAAAAGTCACCTACATGTTCCAACTTTTCACATTCTCCTTCTGAGTTTTATAGAGAGAGAAATGATTTCCAGTCCACTGTGTAGCCAAGTCCTGGAAACCGAACAGGGACAAAATGTTGCTTGTGTTTCTGAGATTGTACTGTATTCACAACACAAAGAATTTAAAAAATAATACATAAATAGGTCACCGTTGACGTCACGTAGGGAGATGCACGTAGTGTTTTTGAAGACCATTCAGTTGACTAGGAGAGATGTCAATGAATCAGCTCAATACAATTATTCCACTGTCACTTTTCTCCCTCTTATCTTCCATTCCAGAGATTAATTGGTTTGGATGACCAAACAATACATCCTTGTGTTTCTTAAACAAGTAACATCTGAATATTTTCTATATTCAGTCACTACTTTATTCTTTCAGTTCAGTGACTTAAAAAAAACAACAACTAAACTATAGAAATCTCTCTTCTTCCTTTCTTTTTTTAATGCAGCTTCATGGAAATCAAGATGTAAACTGAATAGAGAATGCTCTGATTTAAATGGTGTAGGATAGAGAGATACAGAATCACTTTCCCTATTCCACCTCCGTACCCTTTTAAACCTCTGAGAAGTTTCCAAGTCTTCAAAGAACATAAAGCAACTGCTCTTCTTACACACTCCATAGCTCATGGATATGGTGTCTACATTTAGATGTCAAACTGGTGTCTCAAATCTGTATGCTGAGAAGAACCTATGCCCATATCTTACTCCCCTGTCCAACCCCAATGTTTCTCCTTTCAGTAGATGACACCATCTCAGCACCTTCATGGGAGTAAGGACCCATAACCCATGATCTTGAAGTAGAGAAAGTTTGGAAGAGCACAGGCCAAGTACCTCCATTGATTCATATGATTTGTTATAGCAATATAAAAAAATGGTATTCATTTTGAGTTTTCTGGTAAAACCTAAGGTGGCAGAGTAGCCTAAAGTAAAGCAGTGTATGAAATCCCCTTTTAAAATAATGAGAGGGAAAAATAATAAGAGGGATTTATTGTAATTTTGCTCCTTTTTTTTTTTTTTTTTTGGTAAAGAGGGTCTCAAAGATTCTTGCTATGAAGAATAAACTTTAAAGTGTGCATTTTTTAGAACCAAGTGTCTCCTATTCTGAAAGTGATTTCTGTAAGATTTCAAAAGTAAATGTGAAATTGACTCCAAATCGGTTGGTCCATCAAAACCCCAAAGAACCATAATAATGTTCTGGAGTAGGTTTTTTATCAGAAGCATTTCGAGGCTGGGATAATTATTCTGACCAACAGTCATAGCAACAGATACCCTTCATGCGTACTATCTCTTTTTCACAGAGGTAGAACTGAGGCTTATGTATGTTTAGTCTCTTTCCCAAGCCCAACAGCCAGGAAGTGGCACGAGATGCTTTTGCACGTGGCCCTGGTACCTCTAGGAGATGGCTCCTGGCTTCCCCAATATGACTATCTATTCCAATCATTCCATCTGTGGTTTCCCTCTGGTGTCAGCCTTTCATCTATACATTTTTAATCAGTTCATGTTTCTCAATCTCTTTGGGAAAACAATAGAAAATTGCTATTTCTCCTGTATTGTTTCATTATGTTTCTAATCCTCTAGAAAGGCTTTGGCCAGTTACAAGATATTGGTAAATTACAAAGAAAATAAACTGCAGATGGATCCCATGAAACATTTGCAATTCAAGATGTTCGCTCTACTATTCCTAAAAAAAAAAAAAAAGCAATGAGGCATGATAAAGGCCTAATATTGTGTGCTGGGGCAATGTTTATAGCAGCACAATTCATAATTGCTAAACTGTGGCAGCAACCCAGATACCCTTCAATAGATGAATGGATAAAGAAACTGTGGTATATATACACAATGGAATATTACTCAGCAATAAAAGAGAATAAAATTATGGCATTTGCAGGTAAATGGATGGAATTGGAGAAGATTATGCTAAGTGAAGTAAGCCAATCCCAAAAAAACAAAGGCCGAATGTTCTCTTTGATAAATGGATGCTAATCCATAACCTGGCAGGGAGGTGAGAAGAATGAGGGAACATTGATTGGACAAAGGGGAGGGAGGAAAGAGGAGGGGACATGATGGCAGGAAAGATGGTAGAATGAGATGGACATCATTACCCTAGGTACATGTATGACTGCACATATGATGCAATGCTACATTGTGTACAACGACAGAAATGAAAAGTTGTGCTGCATTTGTGTACAGTCAGTCAAGATGCATAAAAAAAAATCCCTGTTACTGAGTACATACTAGATAGAAGTGGTATAGGTTGGTTCATACTAGATAGGGGTGGGATAGGTTGAATGGCAAGATAAGAATCCACTTGCATTTGTTTTGGCTAGTGGATATGCTTTTCTAACTAGACCGTGAGGTTCCTAAGGACCAGGGTCATGTACATTGCGACTCTTCATTCTTCTCCATCTTCTTAATCTCAGGTGATATAATAAAATGCATAATTGTTGGTAGAGTAAATACAGTATCTAAATATAAAAAACAAATATTCAAAAACAACCAAAAAAATTATGTTTTCAGGGGTTGGGGGTGGGTTTCAGTGGTAGAGTGCTTGCCTAGCGTGTGTGAGATCTTGGTTTTATCACACAAAAAAAACCAACAAAAACAAAAAATTAAGTTTAAAAAAAAAGGAGTTAAAACCATGCCAAAAGGAGATGTTTTCTCTGCCAGTTCTTTCGTAAATTTCTATTTGAAAACATGAACGCACTGCCCCTTACTCATCATGCAGGAGCATCTCGGGGGATGCAGGTGTGATTCAGTGGCCTCATTTGCATTTCTATCTGAGGATATCTTAGAGCATTAGAAAAAGGAGATGAGGAACCGCTTTGGGTTCCAGTAGAGTGAGGGAAGGAGGAAATAGCTGAATTACATCAAATTGCTAGTTGTTTCCTTATCCCCACTTCACTGAATTCAACTATCTATGGGCTTTGCTCCCCTAAATCTGTTCCTGTGCATAGTTACAGCCATATTTAGGAATCAAATCCATTTTTCACTTGGAGGCTCTTGATTCCTGATTCATCTCAGTCCACATACCCTGGCAGGCATCCACTTACACACACGGCCATGCAGCAAATGTTGCTTAGTAAATTAGATATTTGAAGTGCCAAACACATTTTCTCCATACAAAGTCTGTTACAGATGGTGGTTCCTTATCCAGCCCAGATAGCAAATGACTGTGAATACACTAACCAGGTGAGTGATGATATTAAGAGATTTAGAGGCACTAAGCTCTCTACCACTGTTTCCATGGCAAAGGAGTGGAGCCCTAGAGCCTGTCCCACTGTGCTGGCACTGAGACTCCGTTGTGTCTCATGATCGATCCTATGGCTCTGGGGCTCTATTGAGAGCCAACCTGTTCCCCTGAGGCTTCTGAACTAGAAGATGAGAAGCTGTGGCTTGTCCAGAGGTGATAGTGACCCGGGTGTGACAGGAGGAGAGCAGTGGTGGCAGAAATGCTAAGCTATGTAGCTGTTCATTTAGACACGCTCCTAACCACGCTGATTGCAAAAGAGAGGTCACCTAAAATCAAGGCAGGATTCTGCCCGGAGGAGGAAAGGATGCTGGATATTTGTTGGCAACTAGCAGTCCCTGACCCCACACAGGTGATTTCAGCTAATTGCAGACAGAGTAACTCAAATCTAGATGTTATTCAGGAGACAACTAAAGTCCTGTATAAGAAATTTTAACATAAACATTTGCTCCTGAAAGCATATTGCTTAAGAATAAGAAAAGAGCAATATCTGATGAACTTCCAGAGCACTCCAGCATTTTAATAATTGTCAGAAAGCAAACCAAGATGTGTACATTTTTACCATCTCTCTCTCTCTCTTTCTCTCTCTCTCTCTCTTTAGATTTTATTGGTTCTTTATAGCTATACATGACAGTGGAGTCCATTTTGACATCATTATAAAAGCATGAAATATATTTTGTTCTAATTCGGTCCACAGTACCTCTCCTTCCCTTCCTGCCCCCCACCCCCTGCTGTCTTCCCTCTACTGATCTTTTCGTCATTTACCTATTTGCCATCTCTTCCATTAGAAAAAGACCTCTACTTCTACTCCTGACTTGTTCAGAATTCAATTCTTCTTTGACACTGATTTCAAACAATTAAAAACAAACTAAAGGAGCTTTCCATTGGAAAACAATTCGTGCTCTCTCAATCTCTCAGGAAGCCACAGCAAACCAGATCTGTCAACTGACCTCCACAGACTTTCTGCCCCCCTCATTTTGGGTGGGGGAGAGCAGAAAAATTGACTTATGATAAAATAGGAGCATTTAATTTTAAAATTTCCCATGGTATTCTCTACAGCTGATGTTTCTCTATTAGTGAGGGAGAAGGCAGAGTCAAGGATAATGGGTTTCCGGCTTGGGTGTTTGGGCAGACAGAGGGGAAAATGAAAATTCGTTCCATATTAGACATATTTAGTTCATGATGCCTATGGGATATGCAAGTAGTTACACAAATCTAAATGAATGCCTGGCTCTCAAAGATTTAAGTAACTGGAGTTAGTTTGAAAGTTTTAAGGGTATATATGTCAAAGTCTGTCACTGATGTGAGTATCCAAAAAAGGTAGAAAAAGACAGAGGAAAGGACCTTAATAAACGCTATCATTTAGGACCATGATTCTCAAACCTGAATATGCAAGGGGATTGCCTGTTAATCTTATTGAAGTGCAGGTTCTTACAACTGGGGTGAGATCTGAATTCTGCATTTACATTAAGAGCTCCCAGGGTTTGCTAATGCCACTTGTCCTTGCAAGGATTTATAGGACTGTAAGTGCAGAAAGCACTGGGAAATGGAACTTGAAGAAGAGACACAAAAAGGAAAAACAAATGAGCAGAAACAGACTGGGGCTGTGGAAGTGTAAGAAGGAAAGGGTCTCAATAAAGATGTGATCTTATGCTACATTGGGGCCAAGAATAAAAAAAAAAATTTAAATTGAACTTGACAATTTTAAAAAGGCCATATGATGATAACCTTTGTAAACACTTCTTAAAAGTCTGAAGGCTGACTTAGAAAGTGAAGATAGTGAATATGTATTTTATATGTCTTCAAGGAGTAAAAATACCAGCAGAGATCCCAGGACCATCCTGGAGGTTCCTGAAGGGGAGAAGTGAGGCCTTCTGTTGGTGAGGTCCCAAGTGGTGTTTTGCACCTGTCACTATTAAAGGAACTTTGTACCTTACACATGAAGGTTGAAATTAGCAAAGCATTTGGCTATAATGTGTGCTTCCTAGAGTTTGGGGTAGAGGCTTAAAACAAAATAATAATAAATCTTTACACAGTTGAAAACTGTGCATCATACTCATAAAACTATAATTTATCTACACACATATGTAAAGTGGAAGAAATATGTAAAAATTACAATTGTTGCATTACTGTGAGAGAAATGACTTTGAATAATTCCTTGAAAGAAAAGTAACATACATCCATGTACATCCTTCATTTAAAAATATTAGAATGAGTATTTTGATATACAATAAAAATCACAAAAAGAACCTAAAACCCTTACTTACTTCTCAGCTACTTGACACAAGACACCAGATAATTTTTTTCCTCTCTCAAATAAACATGAGAACAGTTATTCTAAGCATATTTTGTGATGACATATATGGGCTCATTTATCTCCAGCAGCATTATTTCCTTTCGATATTTATTCATTGCCAAGAAAATAAAGTTAAAGATTCTATTTGTAAAAGAATAAATGTTCTTGCTTGATAAATGTAGATAACTCACATTACAATTTACTCTTGGAATCCTTCCCTTTCACATCCATTCATTAAAATATAATGCATTTCTGATTTTCTCCCACTTGAAAAGCCATATATGGAAATCAATTAATGAATCACACAAATCTGCAAATCGGTTTTAAATGCCTAAGAAAAAAACTCTTTGGCACCATTATATTAACAATAGAACTAATTTTATTCCAATTGGATGGGACAAAGCTTTCTTTCTAAATTATATCTGAAAGTAAGTTATTTAAGCAATTTTCTTAATAATTGGAAAGTGTTATTTGTGGATCTATTTATTTAATCATGGGCAACTTGGTGGAGGCCACTACACATCTCCATCAACTTTGTTCTGTCAAAATCAAAAATAAATGTGTTCCTGAGACTCTAAATACCTTAAAGAAAATGAGTCAAACTGGCTCTAGCGTTGAGTGCCTTCTATAGAGATGAGGAAGAAGGCAACAGCATAGTTCTCCACAGCAAGTGAAAAGCTGTTAACATGTCCCCCAGCCACAGACGTCATCGCTCATATTAAATACGGGAAAAGGTCAAAGCAAAAAAAAATTTCTGCTTTGCTAAGGCTCTGACCTAAATTTCTCCCTGGAATATAACATAGAGCAATATTTTACTTCTAACTTTCTATCATGTATAAAATATCATTATTAGTGAAAATTGGAAGGAAAAAATAGATTACAAAGAAAAGCAATAAATCTTCATTGAATGGGAGAATTTCTCTTAGCATTCCTTTCCCTAAAGTGAGTACTATCACTTCTTAGATCTTTGTGAACTGGAAAGGAAATAATAGGGTATATCAATACTTTTAAATAATGAATAAATTGAAATTCCAGCCAGGAATTGTTGGCTCCCATTCCCAGAATCCCACTTCCAATTCACATCCCACCTCACACTGCCGCCTCTCACTGTCTCAGCTGGTCCCTCTCAAGCACTGCCTCCTTCCTTTCCAAGATGGTCCAAGAGGGGTGTTGTAAGATTAATATTCTTGTAACTTCTTTGGTCTTTCACAAAAGGTATTACTGTGCAAAGAGTTCTCCTCCCTTATTGTCATGTACTTTGCCACCCTTTAGAGTTCCCAAAGTCTTTATTCTTTATTTTTCTATTTATTCTTATAGAGGAAAGGGGCTTCAAACTGCTTATAAGTTACATACTCTGATGAGTTTCAGACACATCTTGGATACCTGTGAACTGGGAGAAGGTTAGGCCTAAAATTCATGAGCAAGAGGGCCTGAGAGTTTCCAGCTCTGTGACAATGTTTTGGTTATTGGAGAGGAGAGACAGTTTGGACTCCAGCACAGCATTTATTCCCAGCCTGGTCCCCTGTAGACTTGTGCTTGACTGAGCCTTATGGTGAAAGGAAGCCACTCAAGATAGGAAACCACAAAACCGTTTTAGCAGAAGTTCTGTTGGAACACAAGCAGCAGTTTCTGTACTTGTTTAACGGAGAGTAACATCCAAAGGGATGTGCCTTTGTCCATTCAGGCTGCTGTAATAAATTACCACAGACTGGGTGGCTAACAAAAAATGGAAATTTATTTCTTATAATTGTGGAGACTGAAAGGCCAAGATCAGGGTGCTTGCATGGTTGTGTTCCAGTGAGAGCCCTCTTTCAAGTTGCAGACTGCCAACCTCTCTTTGTATCCTCAAAGAAAAGAGCTAAATAATTGCCAGGCCTCTCCTTATAATGGCATGAATACCATTCATAAGGGCTCTGTCCCCATGACCTAATCATTTCCTAAATGTCATACCTTCGAATACCATCACATTGGGATTAGGATTTTAACATATGAATGCGGAGACAAACAGGAGATGATAAAAAGAGAAAGGTCCTCTCTGGTACATGGCACCATCACAGAACACCAAACCTGGCAGCACCTGTGGGTCTGCAGTCAGTCATTCAGTGGAGGCATTTCCCAGTGGGAGAGGGTCATTCCTTTGGGAAGAGCAAGAATTCCCGACAGGTCCAGCAAAACCAAGGGCATTGCTCTCACTGGATAAGGAGATATTCAGCATGAAGATGTTGAAACAGAAAAAAAGAGATCAACAATCAAGAAAGACATGAAAATTGAATATAACCTACAGCACTGACCAGAAATAGTTGAGAGAACAGGGAATTAACTATACAGAGCCCTGAAGTCCAAGGAGGAAATACCAGAAAAACGTGTTTCCACTCTCATAGGAATGATTTTCATCCACTGCAATTAGTATATTTTAGAACCAAATTTCTTTGGTTACTGAAATATAGACATGATTTTCATTTAACCTGGATTTTAAATTCAGTAAATTTTCAATTCCAGGGGAAAAAAATGCTGTATGTCATTTGCTATATGTAACAAACTAAAACAGAGCCAAAGTGTCAGGAAGAGATATTATTGAGAATAATAAATAAAGACGTAGTGGAAAAATAATCTTCTACTTAATTCATATCTTTAAGATTTCCAGATATTTGCTTACCTGTGCAGTAAGATGTCAGAATGCAGGTGAAAGATTCTTTCTAAATGTTGGAAGAAGAGGTCTGAAATCTGGAGGGAATTCATTGAATGATACACGATCAGCTTTACTCAATTACTGTGGAGAAAATAGAATGTGGTAGGAGGTGACAAAATCAAAATGGCGTTAAGAATCTTTTCAGGTTACACGAGGAAAATTTATTTCCTCTTAAAAAGTATTTGAGATAGAACTGCAAACATGAACAGAGATGAGGGAATGAAGGAGCACCCAGCTGCCATCATGGATTGTACCATCTGCTTCTTTTCATTGTATGACAGAGGGGAAGAAAACATTGTCACGGAATGCCCTGGGCATCTGTGAGTTGTGTAAGGAGACAGGAGAGTCATCAGACAGTTTATTATGGTGGCTGAACTTCCCATCAAGACCAGTTTTGCAGGTGGTATTTCTCAAAACAGTGAGCACAGAGGCTGGTTGGCATTCCAAAGGCAATTCTCTTTCAAGCAGACACAGCATTCAACATTGTCTAAAGGACCACAGTTAAATTTCCCAATACCCAGAGATTACCAAATTTTGACATTTCCCACTTCCCTTCCAATCTTTCCATAGGATGATACTATTTTAATTCCTTTTTTCAGCTTATTTGGCTCTTAGAATTGGTGCTTAAGAATAATTTCTTCAATAATGGAAGAAAGAAAAAGAAAGAAACTCTCCAATGAATATTTCCTAGCTAGAGTCAGTCAATTGGAATTGGGAGCACTCCCTGATGCAAGAAACCTCTTCACTTGAAGCTTATGTAAACATGTGATTTATAAGGCCTCTTACCTGCAGTTCATGGCTATGTCCTGCCAGATACTTCAAATAGAGATTTTTAGTGGAATATTCTAGGAAAGCAGTGGACAATAAGAGGTGAGGTATCTTTCTGAAGATGAGGTCAGACAACATAGGCAATAGGAGACACCCAGTGGATTGCATAGGTCCTCACTGATGGAGGGTTCCTGTCCATCACTCTTTATCCTTGGGTTTTGATCACTTCCCTAGTAGCCCTTCCTGCCAACAGCCAGTGGAGAGGACCCCCAAAACACGGATGCTAATGCTTAGAAGTCTTGGTGGCAGCAATACCAGGTTAAGTTGCAGTCAGGCCATTTAAAACTCAATAAAAAGATTTTTTTTTAAAAAAAAAAAGCTGCTCAATAATATATTCATACCAACTGAACAGGAAGCAGATAAGTTCAGTACAAGTTCAGCTTCTACCCCACCTCTTCCTGGTACCATTCCATTTAAGACAGGACCTAAACCTGGTTTCACATTACACCCACACACACTTGGGCTCAGCTGTAAAGCAAGGTCAGCCGTCAGTATATAAAACATGAAATCTACGTCAGAGTTCTCTGGTCCATGTTTCCAGGTGTTTTAATCACTGCCAAATATTACCTCTGGAGACTGTAATTCTCTGACTCCCCTCTGCTGCCTGCCACACAGATGGCCAGTAGGTGGGGAGCACGGGACCCTCACATCACAGATTGAGTATGCTGATCACGTTCTCAGTGACGAACAGCCTCAAGTGACAGTGTGACAGCAAAAGCAGATGGGAGTCATAGTTTCAGTCATTTCCCACATTATCCTATTTTTCACAAGCCAAGAAAACCACTGATATTTGAAATGAGATGTCGGTGGCCAGCAGGGATCCCACTTTAAAGGAAGTGAAGCATCTGAGTACATGTTCTAATGAGGAAGGTTGTCATTCTAGGAGCAATGATGGCGTCTGACATGACAAACATCAGACCAGATCATATGTGTGACAAATACTGATGGCAGCAATACATAAGGAAGATGGCAGATGTTTATCCTTGATAAGAACACAGCAGCATTTCCAAGTCTCCTCATATAGAAAAGGGTTTCTAGGGCCAAATTTGAGGAAAATGATTAAAAACTGGAAACAAAGATCAGTTTCTCAGATGCATTAGTGTACTATTGTGCACTACAGATCTCTAGGAAGCAATTTCATTATTGCTCATATTTCATTGTATGGCTGTTTCTCCACGTACTTAACTTTTTAGCAACTGTTATCTGGTTTCGGATATTCAGATTTTTATTGGATTTTATTTTTGTTTTTTGTTATTTTGCTGTTACAGGATTATTGCAGTAACTATAGTTGTACACATCTGAATGTGTCTATTTGATAAATTCCTAAAAATAGCACTGTTGATCATAGTATATGCATTTTTAAGTTACTAGGTATTGTAAAATTGTCCCCCAAAAAGGTTATATCAATTCACATCAGGACTAACCACACTTAGGAGGGCTTGATTCTCCTCACATGTACCTGGTTTTATCTCCAGACTCTGGCCTGGTCCCCCTGGTAAATACCATACCATTTAGTTACTGTAACTTTGTGGCAGGCTTTGTTTTCTCTAGTGCCAGTTTTTTTTTTTTTTCTTCATTCTTTTATATTCTGAATTGCCCTAGCAATACTCAAATATTTATTTTCCCATATAAACTCTAGACTCAGTTTGAATAAATGTAAACTTTAGGAAGAACTACACCTGTGTGATATGGAAGATTCTATCCAGGAATAAAATATGACTTTCTATTTATTCACTTCTTTTATTTTTCAGTATAATTTGGCAATTGTATTTATGTAGATCTTACCCATACTATTCTTTCTATCTCTGTGTAAATGGGACATTTCCTTCCAAAATATTTTTTTGCCAATTGTGTGAAAACAATCTCAATTTTGATTTATTAATTGAAAATATCTTTCTTAGTTTTCTTATTGATTTATGTGTTTCCATTGATTATTCCAGATTTTTTGTATGATCACATCATTCTCAAGTAACCTTCATTTTGTTTCCTTATTTCTAATTTTATAACCTAATTTATTTATCACACACACACACAGAGACACACTACACTTCTATATAAATACATGTAATGTAAATATATAGACCAAACCCCTAACATTAGTACTTTGGTAAACATTTGGTAAACATTAGCAGTAGAATACTGCTGTCTTTCCTCTTATAATAATGTCTCACTTACCTAATATTCCTGTTCTCTAGATTACTATATTATCTTACCTTTTTGAACAAAAAGAACATAGAAGATTTTTTCCTATATAATAGTTTTGTTTTAATTGTTTGGTCAGCAGTTTTGACAGATTATATTTAAAGTTTATGATTCCATAGACAAATTACGAATCTCAGAATTTCAGAAAGCTCAATGAAACCACAGGCACTTTTGAAGCATCTTGGAGGATTTTAACAAATCTCCTATTTTTGTCAGTTGCTTGAATTCCCACGTGGAACACCAAAACAGAGAGCTGATAAAGTACCAAGATAATGAAATGAGAATTATTTTCTGTTGTATTCTCAGATATGTAAAAGAAAAAGTATTTTTTCTTCTCCATTTTAAGATAATAAGCCAAACTTCAGTCCCAAGTCCAATCTGCTCTACCAAAACAATTAATTCATGACTTTGTACTTCAAAAATAGATGTGTAAAGCAGACAGTCACCCAGGCTTTATTTGGAAATATAAACTAATTTTAAAAGGCTTTTTGCTATGGAAAGACTAAGTATTCTAAGACTCAAAAGGGAGCAATTTGGGGAAGTGTTCTCCTCTAGAGCAAAGATCCATGCCTCACTGCCACGTGACACTTGATAAGAAATGACTGCAATATCTAGGCCCCCACTGCCTATAAAACTGAGCTTAGGATAAAGATTAAGATGGGGAAACTCTTTTGGGAATTGCAAGCTGAGGTTAATGAGGCTAAGAAAAAGTGGAGCAGAGGCTTGGAAAGATTGAGACGGTGAAATGCAATGAGTTACTAGCTGGACACCACTTACCAAGCCATGAAGAGAGATTGCAGGGTCCTCCACAAGTATGTTCACTTAGCATGAAGGTCTTCTCCAGTGAGGTTTTCAAGAAAGCACTGCACCTTATAGCAAAACCAAAAACGCAGAACAAAACAAAAACCAGGTAACTTATCTTGAACTATGGTTTGAATATGGGTGGTATCTCCTAAAGGTCCATATGTTAAAGGCTTGGTTCTCAAGGTACTGGCATTGGGAGGTGTTGTGGACCATTAGTAGGAGGTCCTAGTGGAAAGTTATTAGGTCACTGAGGACATGTCCTAGAATGGGATTGTGGGTTGCTGCCCATTTCATTCCTCTCTCTGCTTCCTGGCTTGAGTTTGAGCAACTGTTCCTACGTGTGTTCACACCGTGATATCTCATGTTCACTAGAGATCCAAACCAATAGAGCATCCAGATTTTGGACATGAAACAGGTCTGCCAGCCAAAATAAACCTTTCTTCATAAGTAATATCTGCCCAGTATTTCATTACAGTGACACAGAGCTAACTAATACATCTGCCTCCAATCTACCATATCCTGTTGATCCAGGGTCACCCCATAGGGAGTCACTGCCCCTCTGAATTCATGCATGTCATCACCCTCAGATCTCCTTCTGTGGCAGCCAGGAAATCAAATCCAACATCCTGCCATTGGTATATCACTGAAGCCTGAAATAGAGTGGCAGTGAGGTCTAAATGTGGCACTAGTCGATGGGATAAAGGAGGAAGCAACTTGAAGAATCTGAGAAATCATGCAAGGTTTCTTTTTCCACAGAGTGGAGGGTGAAGCCTGAGAACAGCAACAGTAAAGACAGTGACAGCCATGCTTCGAGGTCTCTTTTTTCATAAGGTCCTTATGTGATCCCACGGATGCAAACCTTGATGTCTTCAAGACTGAAGAGAGAGCCACATTTTATTTAATATTTTTTAAATAAAGCAATGTGGCATCTTTTATTATTCATCAGTTATAGTAAGAAAATGTAGCATAATCATATATAGCAGCAGCTCATTCTATTAAGTTTCTTTCAAATTTCCATTAACCTCCATAAAATTAAGTGTGTGCACACAAGAAAAATAACTTGATGGCATTTTTCACTTTATATTTGGAACAAGTGAACAAAAATATGAGAAGAGCTTATCTATGTCTCTTGCTGCTCGTACCTTCTTTGACTTTGCTACATAACCTCTGCTTTCCAAAGAGCAGCGACTTGGCACAAATTCCACTAAGAATTTCATATATGCCAGATATTGTGTAAAACACTTCCACTAATATTATCTTCTTTGATCCTCATAAAATTCCCTTGTGGTAGTATTTCCCATATTTTATAGAATACAAATGTAGAAAAAGGATCTAGAGAGATTGGGTAGCTCAAAGTCACACTGCTGGTAAATGGCACTATATGAAGAAGAGGAGGAGGAGGACCAGAAATAAGAAATCATTATTATTTGTAAATATATCAAAGGAAAGAATAAGAGCTACATACAGAGTTTTCACTTGCCTGCTATGAAGTTTAGGAAAGAGTTGCTAATTTAACAATAACTTTGCTTCAATATAGAGTTGATCATATCAGACTCCTTTTACTTCTCAGTGAATCACAAGCACTCTTTTAAATAAAATTAGCACTAACTTGTGGATTTTTCTTATGCTCTAAACTGATTAATAAGGCTATCATCTGGAGAGGTCAAATGCAGATCACAATCAGACTCAGAAACTGCAGTCATAGAATTTGATCAAGTTAAGTGTTTTCTATTCAGTGCAGATAAATCTGGTAGAATGTCATCTTTTAAACATGGCTCCATATTTTTCAGTATTTATTGTACAAGTAATTTGTGTCATATATTGAAGTCTATTGTAGAGATTTGTCATTGTTGGAAAGGATGCTGAAAGTGGGGTTTTGTTTTTTCCACATTTGTCTACAGTACATGTTAATGGATCTGAGCACAAAGATCAAAGAACTCAAGGAATATTTGGTACGATTGGAAAAGCCACCATTTACATAATTCCCTATGACAATTTTGGTCTTACAACTTTGATGTGGCATGGAGCAGTCACTGTAATTTTTTATTATTATTTAGAAAAATAAGGATGTGACTCATTGGGAGCATTTGCCTCACAAACCCTAGGTTTGATTTCTAGCCCTACAAACAGCAACAGAAAAAAAAAAAAAAAACTACCTTCATCTGTGATAAGAAAGCTCTAGAATTGAGCTTAAAGGAATAATCTTCAAGGCAGAGCCTTTGACCTTTCAGAAAAAGCAGAAAGGTTTTTCATCTTCATATGAATGTGTCTGGAAAATAGAAAATAGAAAATTTGTCAGCATATACTCTATTGCACTTCCTGCTCAGTCATTGAAAGTTTTCGACAAACCCAGGTGCATATACATTAATATTTAACATATTTCTATGTTCCAAATCATAATAAGAATAGTTCTTATTCACCGGAAGCAATTTATACCAAATTGTTCAAACATTCATGCGCGCGCACACACGTGCACACACACACACACACACACAATTCTACTCCTCCTACACAGCTTTAGGGCCCTGATGTATTTGTGATAAAGCAAAGAATCTTGTGGGACTTTTTTTTCTTTTTAAATTTTCTAGCACTTATTATGAATGAAATGAAAACAAAAAAATGTGAAAGAAACAAGACAGTAGAAATTTTTTAAGCCTCATCAAAAATCTCTCTTTAATACTTCCTCTCTGGAGAAGCCTGGGTGCTTTTTCTAAAATGTATGTCTGATCACATCGCTCCCTTGATAAAAGCCATCTGATGGCTTCCCATTGCTCTTATCCAACTAGCCCCCCAGCTTATTTCTAGCTGTGTAATCCCTTATTAATATTCTACTCATGCTTCTTTCCTCAATCCCACAATACATCACGCTATTTCTTACCCTTTGGCCTCAGCATGAGCTTTTTGCCATACATGTAGTGCTTTCTCTCTCCCTTAACTTGTTGAAACCCTGCTCTCCTGCAGTTCACGGCTTAGAGGTCACAGCCAGCAGCAGGTCTTGCTCAACCTCCTTCGTCTACAGCCTTTGAGAGTGCTCTCCATGAAATCACTTGCTTACCTGTTAACTTCTCACTGTCCTATTGAACACATCTCTTGAATACAAGAAATGGGATTTGTACCATATTATATTTCCAGGGCTCAGCTAATGCCTGAAATATAATCGCCTTTCATTTGTCAAGTGAATGAATAATACTCTTACTATCCTCAAACTATCCATAAGTGACAGGATAATATGTGACAGGATAATTTTTTAATTTTTTGAATTAATCTATGACAGACTAATAGTACATCATTTTCCATCTTCATTCTGTGGGTTGATGTGGTTCACATGTATTATAGTGAAGGCTAAGCAACTCAATATTCCATTTTCTGGATTCTTCTGGAGTGAAGCATAGCTGGGTACCTGACCTCAAGAAATTACTTCACTTTTCTGTTCCCAAGTTTCCTCTTCCATTAAATAAAAATACTTATGAATTCTTCTTCATGGTGTTTGTTGGGCAGATTAAATATTGATAAAGCATAAAGGATGCTTAGCATTAAGCCTGACAGATAGTCAAAGCACCACCAATGATTGCCTTTGTAATTAGTGTTTGTCACACACAAAGGACCATCGATAAAACTTGTTTTATTTGGAAGTTTTCATCTGGGCAATTATTTTCCTATCTTTTCTCCTTGTTTCCACTTCAGTAGAATGATAGGATTGAAGTAAACCATCTGTCAGGTCCTTTCAAAGGTAAAATAGATTGCAAAGTGTGTCCCGAAAACTATGTGTTTGTGATAACCCATAATGAAAGGTTGGCAGGGTGGGAGGGGGGTTGTCTAGCATAGCCTGTGATGGATAGGAAGAACAGGTAAAAAGTTCCAGAACATTTTTCAAAAGAGGCATAAGAGAGATTAAAGGAAAGATTAAAAAAAATCAAACCAAAAATAGAAAAGAAAGAGAAAAAAAAAACAAAAACAAACCATAGAAAACACTGTGTCATCAGTTCTACCGGCCAACTATTTCAGGTATCTTAAGGAGATATCCCTCAAACTAACTTTAGCCTTTTTGAATTTGTAAAACCAATTCTAGGCATATTGAAACAAACAATAAAATAGTTGGTTGCCAGTTTTACCAGGGAAGTAGCTGTTAAATTAAGCTGAGTCACTTAGGACCACATTTGCCTGCACAGACCAAAAACCAAATAGAGTTCCCTAAACACACAGGAGGGTAGAGATCTCATTTTATAAGAATGCTAAAAGGGAACAATCCAGGGATGAGACAACTGTTCAAGGAAACAATTTCCTTCTGCATGGTGCTTTGTCATTCCTAAGAATTGACCTTTGTCTTTAGGATCACAGGATGGCTCCTGTACCTTTGGGCATAAAGTCATCATCGCAGGTAGGAAAAATGAGGAAGACCAAAAGACACATGCCAGCTGAGCTTCTCTCCTTTGATTAGATAAAGGAGGGGTTTATTTCCTAAAAGGCATCATCTCCTTTTATTAGAAAAAGAAGGGGGTTTATTTCCTAAAAGCTCCACTTACTGGATTTAGTTTTATATTCTATTAGCTAAAATTGGATCACATGGCCAACCTTAGCTGCAAGTAATTCTAGGCACACTGCCACTCAATGTGTGGAATTATTTTATCAAAGAATATAGATAATATAGATATGGTGTAGGAAACCAGCACATTTACCACCTGTCTCCCCATCCATAAAGTAAACTAGTCTTGACTACCACATAATGAAACATGTACTGTATATTTTGTGTGCTGACAGCTGAAATTAGATTAATTAGATGAACACAAATAGGCTGACAGCAAGACAACAATCTTATATCACTTAGAAATTAGATAGAAAATTAATTAGCAAATCCTCCTTAATCTTCTATTCCTTGATCACCCTTCTATCTCCTGTCCTTTACCTAAAAGGAAAGTCATGTTCAGCACATCAAAATATCTATTACTTTTGAGTCACAAAAACTTTCCAGATAGATTTGTATGTCATGTTATTTAACATTTTTCAAGTTAACAGCTTTAAAGTTTTCCTACTCATTTTTTATCAGATCTCCTTCATAACACATTTCTATGTTAAATTTATCACATTGTTTCTCAATTTCTCTTTCCTTTCTACCATCACTATTCTGAGAGTGAAGGAAGCAATCTTTAGGTCCCTGGAGACTACAGATTGTGGCCCATCACAATTACTTCATTGTCCTTCCTGGAGCTTGTGATATGTATTCTAAAATGCAGGATGGCTCAGCCTTGAGAATACACAGGATATGTAGAGGAAATCTCCAGAAATAAAAATACTCTGTTGATTTTAAAAGGGAAAAAAGTGCAAAAACATGAAAGCCAGCAAGTTTCCTAGGTATAGACGTGCATGTAATTCAAAATATTTGTGCTAGTCAAAAGGTAATCAAAAGAGATAGCCCTGAATACCCAAGGCTCTAAATTGTTTAAAACAAGAACTATCCAGAAAGTTCAAAGCCAGAATTGTTATAGCCCTTGAACTTGGAAAGTCAAAATAATATCATGAAAACAGGAGAATAACTTTGTGCAATCATTAGAGAGGTAAGAAAAGAGTCTGGAAGCCATTGATTATCTCCCTAATCATTAATTTAGGCAGAATTTCCTGTGAAAATTGAATTCTCTAGATCTCGGGGATTATCCCACAGGCTCCAAGTGCTTTTTATTTTTTTATTTTTTTTAATTTTATTTATTTATTTATTTGATACCAGGGATTGAACCCAGGGGCACTTAACTACTGAGCCACATCCCCAGTCCGTTTTTATTTTTTATTTTAAAATAGTGTCTCAGTAAGTTGCTTAGGGCCTCACTAAATTGCTGAGGCTGGCTTTGAAATTGTGATCCTCTGCCTCAGCCTTCCAAGTCACTGGGATTACAGGCATGTGCCACCAGGCTTGGCTCCAAGTGCTGCTGCTTCTTTTTTTTTTTTTTAATGAATTAAATGAAATAATTTCACATGAGTACTTTTGTTTCTTCTATACATCTTATAGTTGCATTTTCTATTTTTTTTAAATTAATTTATTTAAATGCATTTCAAGTCATAGTACATATATAGAGCTCAATTTTTCCATTTCTCTGGTTGCAAACCAGATAGAGTCACACCATTTGTGTCTTCATACATGCACCTAGGGTAGTGATGACCATCTCATTCAACCATCTTTACTACACCCATTCCCCTTTCCCTCCCCCCACCTCCCCCCGCTCCATCCAGAGTTCCTCCATTTCTCCTATGTTCCCCATTCCCACTCCACTTATGTATCAGCATCCACTAATCAGAGAGAACATTTGGCATTTGGTTTTTTGGGATTGCTGGTGGGACTGCAAACTGGTGCAACCAATCTGGAAAGCAATATGGAGATTCCTTAAAAAACTTGGAATGGAACCACCATTTGATCCAGCTATTCCACTCCTTGGCCTATACCCTAAAGATTTTAAAACAGCATACTACAGTGACGCAGCCACTTCAATGTTTATAGCAGCACAATTCACAATTGCAAAACTGTGGAAGCAACCCAGATGCCCTTCAATAGATGAATGGATAAAAAAAACTGTGGTACATATACACAGTGGAATATTATTCAGCAATAAAAGAGAATAAAATTATGCCATTTGCAGGTAAATGGATGGAATTGGAGAATATTATGCTAAGTGAAGTAAGCCAATCCCCAAAAATCCAAGTGCTTCTTTACACACTCACTAAAATTACATGTAAGGTAGAGGGGAAATAATCACATCATAGTTTGATTAGGATTTTAAAGCAGGATGAGAAAATACATTTAATTACTGTTATAAATCATTCCATTACTATAGAAAAAACTTTTCAGGTTGTTGATAAAAAGACAAAGCAACCTATAAAACCATCTTTTGAGACCCATACAGATACAAGTTTCAAAACCACTCAAACTATCCTATTGGGTGTAGAACTAGGTAAGTGCATACTTGAGCACTGGGAAAGGTGTACCCTGGCCTCAGGCCTTGAATGACAAAAAATTATTTGCTCTTATTCTTGCTACTGCTGCTATTATCATTTATTAATCTTTGGATATTCTTTTGAATAGCTGGGTAAAATATTCCTAGTTTCCCATTCCCTCCTCTGGAGGCAAAGTATATCTACTTTGAAAACATAATTAGTCAATTTCCAGGATCAGATAAAACTAATGACACATTTGTCCAGATTGCATTCTGGTAGGGCTGGTTAAAACCAGCATCAAGGAAATCAAAAAGCTTACTCTGTTAATAAAAGTAGGAGGGGGAGCTGCTGGTAAGCCACTAACCTATTGGGAGGAATGCATTGGAACTGAATCCAGAGATATGCCTATCAGCAGAACAGAAGTCCACGGTCAGTTTTTGTTTTGTTTTGGTTTGGTTTGGTTTGGTTTTGGTGGTGCTGGGAATTGAACTCAGGGCCTCACACATGCTAGGCAAGGGCTTTATCACTGAGCCACATCCCCAGCCCCAACAGTCATTTGTTAATCAGCTGAAAGAAATAAAATATATCAGTAGCTACAAATGACAGACTCTCTGCCTATTGCAGATTTCTCCTCTAAAATGTAAGTTTTAAACCACGTATCAATATTGAATCTGCACTGCCATACAATTGACACTCAGAGGAAGGACAATTCATGTTCACTACATTTCCCAGCCTCCCTTGATGTTAGTGGAAATCACACAACTGAATCCTTATCAACAGGGATGTGAATTGAACTGGTGTGTCCCTGCTGGTCCAAGGCAATTAATAGGGTTTGTGGATCCCCCACACTCTCTCCCTTCTGTGTAGCTGGATGCAAAGATCTCCAAGATGACAGGATTCCAAGAAGCCCAGATCATTGAGTCACCATTGGAGGGGAGGCTCTGGGTAGACCCGCCTGCCTTGTGTCATGCAGGTCAAGAGAAGATGAGTAGCAATTAGATTTGAACTTGTTAATGTGCATTCTCACATTCTCTTCATTAAGGACAGGTGTTGGGTCACATGGATGAAATCAAAAAATCTCTTTACTCCTCCCCTTTTTTCTTTTTCTTTTTTCTTTTTTTTTTAAGAACAGAGTGAAAGAATCTACTAATGTGGCAAGTGAGGAAGGAGATTAATACTCTTAATAGCATGACCGGTTGTATATAAACAGTTGGTACCTGAGTTTAATCAGCAAATATTTATCAAGTACTTGCGCCTCACAGTAATAAGACAACTGACTATTCCCTGACTTTATTTCAAAATTTTTGGTACTGCCAGGGGCCCTGGACAAACTGAAATGGCTTGAGATTTTCTTGTTCCTGCCCCTTCAAACATCATCCACATCATCTCACCCTGCCCAACTCTTTCCTGATGAAAGGCCAGGGTCACAGGGAAGGAGACATCTCCAGAAAAATTTTGGAATCATCTTAAAGTGGCACCTTATAAAATCATTTTTAAGATCGAAGGTAAAAACTCTGGGAGAGAACAAACTTCCTGAGTGTTTCAAACTAAAGTGGAACTTTGGATCAAAGACCTTTGGATCCTGACTCAAACCTGGCTCCTGGGACTCTAAGGATGCAAAGGGAGTTGTTTCTGTACTGACAGGACCCTTTGCATGAAAGATGGAAACAAGGGTTGAATGTCACTAGCATCCATCAGCATAGGTTTTGGGAGCACTCAATTATGGCAATATCTCATTTAAAAGAGTCCAAATTCAGTGGGATAAATAAATACTAGCTGGCTTTCATTTCACAACTTCCAAAGACTCTTTAAGAAACTAAAAGAAGTAAAGACATTGAGAGACTGGTTATGTTACTTCCTTATGAGTGTTCAAAGAAGGAAAAGGAAGATGTTTCTCACTGTAACACACTACTTTGCACATTACTATCAAACCTGCTGGGTCACATTTTAATGTTCCCAACAACTTCCTCATGTTTTTTATCATAAGAGGTAACATCCTGTTGCCAACCTTGAGGAGTTGTTCTCTTTCAATATGGAAGGAATCAAATGAACTCATGAGTGAGTTCACTCTTCTGAAATTGACTATTAAGATTGGAATTCACAGACTAGTTCTTGACCTTAAATGCTAAGTTCCTAGGGACACCTTGCCAAATATTACTCTACATCAAAGTTGGAGAGATTAGAAAAAAGTAGGAGAGCTATTAATGTAGCTGATAATCCTGAATTGTGCATATGATGTTTTGTGACACATTGACTTTCTTTTTGTTAGTTGATAATAAAATTGGTAGTCAGTATGTGTGTGTGTGTGTGTGTGTGTGTGTGTGTGTGTGTGTTGAGGACTGTGGCAGAACATGGATATTAGAGATAATATTCTCCAAAAGCATATAGAATAGCAAGAAAGGAATATTAAGTATGATTCGCTATAATATTAATAATAGTACCCACCAATTATTTGATGTTTGCTGTGTACGTTATTTATGTTATATCATTTAACTCTGACCATTTTCCCCAGTTTTTAGATGAATAAATCAGAGATGTTAAAGAAGTTCTAAGTCTGGAACACACAGCTAGTTGTTGAAAGGGCTAATGTTTCAATGTTGGTCTATCTGATACCATACTCAATATTCTTTCAAACATGCCACAAATCCTTCCATTTCAAGCTCATCTGCATCAACGTAATTATAATAAAAGAGAACACAGAATGGTTGCTGAGGGTTTAGACTTGGGATCAGATAAGGGTTAAAGGCCACAATAACTGAGGGAGGAAGCTGAGGAGGGGCAGACTTGCATGCAGGTGGAGGAATATAGGATAGATACTACAAAGTGTTCAAAGAGGGGAGCCAATGGGATAAAATTAAATAAAACTTGGGGCATTGTCTAGGACCTAACCCACCAAATGTTGATTGAGTCAACCTCTGAGCCTCTAACCTCCTTCCTGGAAGAAACCCCAGGCCTGCTGCTCTGAGCCGAAAGGCTTTCCCAGGGAGTCCACAGCCTCTCTTTTGTTCTGAGTATCTCAGAACCTGTTCAACAGGTTCTGAGCAGGTAGGAATCCCAGCAACAGAGCAAAGCGGATCCCATCTTAAAAACCTTATTCAGGGGCTGGGGTTATGGCGCAGTGGTAGTGTGCTCGCCTAGCATGCGGGAGGCACTGGGTTCGATCCTCAGCACCACATAAAAATAAAATAAAGATATTCTGTCTACCTATAACTAAAAAATAAATATTAAAAAAAAAACCCTTATTCAAAATAACCCACATCCTGATCTTCCCCTTGATGTCCATTGGAAAAGGGAGTGCCAAACCCACACACTTAAATAACCTACCCCTTAATATCCAAGAGGCCAGGATGAGCCCCTATATCATAAGTTGGGTAATTCAACCGTATCAACTGATATTTAAAGAATTAATTAATTGTACTCAGTTCCCTATCAAGTTCAGAACAAACTGAGAAAAATACACAGGATTCAAATGAAGGATCTCAACTTGACTCTAGCGCTGAGGGATTAAGAATAGTATTTAGGCCAAAGGGACTTCTTGAGATGCAGCCATCACCAAATGACTGATTTTCCAGAACTGTCTCTGTCATGGGTCCAGATACAAATTTCCTGTCCCCACAGGCAGAAACTGCTCAGGGGAGGTTGCCAGATGAAAATGAGAACTACCTTTAGGGGCAGGGCAGCTGTAAAGGAAGAGAATCAAAGAGGCCACATGCAAATGGTGGCCTCTTCGCCACAGCTCTCTCCACAGGAGAATCAAGGGCAAATGCATCTCACATTCTTGCTCCTCCCTTAATTAGGTAAATAAGTCTTCCTCCTAGGAGGCAGAGTACGAGGTGGAGAGAGAGAGGTCAAAGTTTAGTGCAATGCTATTCAAAGTATACCCTGGACAAGCATGATCACCTGGAAGTTTTTCAGAACCATACAATATCAGACCTCACCATTGCTGAGTTCCTATCTGCATCTAATAGAAGCCAAAAAGAAGAAAAGCCACAGAATTGGTGATTTGCACTGCTTTCAGAGGCCTCAGTTGCAGTTGCCTCAAGAACTGAGAATCACCATCAAACAGAAGAATCAAAATGACAAACCCTATTTCATGGCCATGGAGGGTCCTTGTGGCCCTCTCTGGCCTCACTGAATCCTTACCATGGGATCTTTATTTTTATAAGCAGCTTAGAATTAGAAATACAAGTTGAGAACACTTTTGAAGGCAAGTTGAATGATTAATGGAAGATTTTGCCATATCCAATTGAACCTTGAACAACTCAGAGGTTAAGGGGACCCATGCCCCTTGTTTTTGAAAATTCACATACTTCTTTTTCTTTTGGTACTGGGGATTGAACTCAGGGACACTCAGCCACTGAACCACATCCCCAATCCTATTTTGTATTCTATCTCAAGACAGGGTGTCACTGAATTGCTTAGCACCTCGCTTTTACTGAGGCTGGCTTTGAACTTGCCATCCTCCTGTCTCAGCCTCCCAAGCTGCTTGGGAATACAGGCATGTACCACCGCGCCAGCTTCACATAACTTTTGACTCTCCAAAAACTTAACTACTAATCGTCTGCTATTGACAGGAAGCCTTACCAATGACATAAACAGTCAATTTACTAAATTTTGTATGTTCTATATATTATATTATGGTGAAAAATACACGAGAAACTTGAGAGATCACTTCTTTTATATGTCTACATTACATGGTTACTTTGCCAGATTTTTCAAATTGTCACAAATCTCAAAAAAATAAAATAAATAAATAAATGTGGCTGCACACAATTCAAACTCCAGTTGTTCAAGGCTCAACTCTAGTTAAGTGAACCCCATTATTTACTCAATCCCTTAACAACCCAAATATGCACTATATTTAATTTTCTATCCCACAGAGCAGAGGTGCAGTTTTATGACTTGCACATATAATTGATACATTAGAGTGTTTTTAACCATGTTTATTGGTGCCTCCCTCAGATGTCAATGGTAAATTCTGCCTCACATCTGAGACACCTCAATTTCAGGCTGCCAGGGCTGTTTCCATGACTCCTCTTAGGCCTCTGCAGAAGATTCCCTGCTTTGCCAAGAGCAAGCTCTGCTCTCTCCCCTGCCATCTGGGCTACTCCGGGCTATTAACAGACCATTCTTTACGACTGTTGATAGCATAGATGGAAAGATGAAGTCTTCGGGATTGGGGCTCACCTCCTAAAGGGAGAGAGAATGAAGAAAGCGTTCCGTTACTAAGAAGAGAAATAGATTGTCAACTCTTGCTTCCCAGAATTGAACTAGTATAAACTACCACATTCAAAATGAGCTCCTTTATTTTACTTAACATTCTACTCCATTAGGAATAGGAATTCAATGTTCAAAACATTCCAATATTGCTTGTGGCTTTTTCCAGTAAGAAAAGTCCAGTAGAAATAATTCATAGGGTGTTATTATCATATGGCAAATGGCTTTTGGGGGGGAGTTAAAGAAACTCACTTTATTATTCAAAGCATTTTGGCAGAAAACGTTTAGAAGCATTCAAGGGAGAGAACATGTGATTTTGATTTTTTTTTCCTTAAAATTAAAATATCAGAGTCCTGGGTTATTTGAGGAAAACATCATTCTCCTTATATGCTGTTATTTCTGGATGAATCTTTCTTTGTTCTGCAAGGTATATTCAGCAATTTTCTTCCGAAGCTACATCAACATCATACAAAGACAATTTGATATTTTTCCCCAGCTATCTGATTCATTGGATCAGTGCAGGCTCTCTGAATAATCTGAAGCCCAGAGAAACTTTTGAGTGGTGATTTGAATCAGTTACTCAGGAAACTATAGGAATGTCATGAATTTTAAGAGGTGAAATATAATAAGAATTATTCAGATCAATTGTCTAGATTTTTCTGGGGAATTGGTCCTTTCACGTTTCATCTTGCATTGAATAAAATAAGCCAAGTTGGCCGGGTGCTGTGGTGCACGCATGAAATTCCAGCACTTTAAGAGGCAGAGGCAGGAGAATTGCAAGTTCAAAGCCAGCCTCACCAAGAGTGAGGTACTAAGCAATTCAGTGAGACCCTGTCTCTAAAAAAAAAAAACTACAAAATTGGGCTGGGGATGTGGCTCAGTGCGAGTACCCCTGAGTTCAATCCCTGGTACCAAAAAAATAAAAATTAAAATAAAATAAGTCAAGTTTCCTACACCAAATTGCTTAAGAGTTTGAAACCAACTGTTTATGATACTGAACTTCTACCCCAAGACTTAATTTTTTATACAGAGAAAACTAATTTTTGCAATAACAATCAAGCAGTCAATGGTCCATCTTCTAATACTTTGAAGTAATGTATTCCAATTACATTTGAGTAGATATTGCATTAAAGATATAACATATTTTAGTGCCATTCTTGCAGGCCTCTGCATGCAAAAATTGATACAATGTTTCATTTAATGGTACATTTGAAAAAATACACCCCAAATGAAAAACTATTATTATTAGTCAAGTATTTAAATATTAATCAAACTACTATTAGTAGTAGTAGCAAAAGAATATTACTGTTTGGCAGATTTTCACCATAAATGAAAACCACTTACTAAGTGGTTACATACATTTTCTCATTGGCCTTCCATAAGAATTCTGAGATAAGCAAATTGGGTAGCACTATTATTTTTTGTCTTTTTGAGAAACAGGCTCATATGGGTGACAAAGCCATACAATTCATGATAAATCTGAACACAAACCCAGGTCTTTTAGCTCCTTTTCCAATTCTGTGAGGTTGTAACAAAGGTGCCAGGAAACATTTTTTATACAATGATTATAACAGCCAAAGAGAAATGAAAACATTTTATTTCTACTTTTAAAATGTTTTAACCAAATTACCAAGGAATCCTGTTTAAAGTAGATGTGCCCAAAAGAGGAAACTTAGAATGGTTTTAATTGGATAAAAATTCTTCTGCAGTTCCTCAACATATCCACAGATAAGATTTGTTGTAACTTTGAGAAAGAATACCTTACACTTACACAATCTTATATTTTACAGGATAGTTGTCTATATGTCATCTCATTTAATGTGTATGGTAATCCAGTTGGTAAACAGGGCAGATGCAAAAACTGGGTCTCAGCATGTCAAAGTGAGTTCTTTAAGTGTTTTCAGGGGGCAGACATAGGACCAGAACCCTGATCTTTCAAGGATGATTTTCTTTCCACTACCTGTAGCTTATTGTCACCTTATAATGTAAGGTGAGATCGAAAAAATTAATTAGACTCCTGGGCTGTTCTGTGACTCTTCCTATCCCCTAACCCAGGTGGTTGGGCCACCAAGTTGATGAACACCATGTAACAAATCGGGTATCATGGAAATCTTCAGCCAGGATGCTAGCTAAGCTGCTGCAGATACAACCAGTGCAACTCATGACACAAGGAGGACCAGCCACATTGTTACTCCTTTCCTCTCAGAAAGAATAATCATAGCTTTCTATCCAAAGAAGATCTTCCTTGAAGCATACCATAATAGACATTTTACTCTTCTGTGCTTGGAGATAGCCCAAAGTTTATACCCATTTGATAGGGAGGATTCAGAATGATAGAAAAGTTTTTAGAATTAATTTTCACTGAGAAACCTTCTACAAATGCCTGGCTTGATTGAAGGATGCTCCAGAGAGAGATTAGCCACCTACTACATTTGACCTTTATTTATTATTCTTTAGCCCTTCAACATAGAGTGCCACAATTTATAGCTGATATCAGTCGACAAAGGGACTAAGATGATACACTTAGTCAAAATCACTTTTACAGTCCTCCAAAATCATACTGGCCATAGGAAGAAAACATCTATATCACACGATTGATAAGAGGAAATTTCCAAGCATCCACATACGAGGACTGAGGAAAACAAGACAACCGAGGAAGGTGAAGAAGAATGTATCAAATGTCCTTTTCCTCACATTTTCCTATAGCCTCAGCATCCAGCAAGAACATGTACTGCACAGACGATAAACTTGTTAATCACTTTTCTGCAATAAAGCTTATCTCTGTGAGTACATTACTCATTTAAAAAGTTCTAATGTAATAACTCTCCATGAGCATTTTATTCTCCCAGTTATCTTGATTATCGGTTTTATTGCTGTGTGCTCCACTGTCAGTACACAATTTGCAAAGAAAAGCTTTTTGAAAGGTATGACATTCTCGAATTTTAAGAAGTCTATAATCTTGATGGGAAATTTGAATTTTATTGTTAAACTTCCTCAAATCCTCCCCTCTTCCCAATTATACCTGTTGGCTTTCAGCACTGTGGATATTCCTGTCAAATAGTGTTCACCTCCTGCTTCAGACACATGCACTAGCAATTTTCTTATAAGTTAACCCAGTCCAAGACCCTTAAGAGCTGCTCCCAGTCTTTCCTAAGACAGACACCTATAGAAAAAATGAGGTATTGGGGTGGAGGGATGAAAAGCAAAGCATGTCACTTTGCATTTCAAGAACAAGGTATCTTCAAGTCTCTCACAAGGTATGACCTGCCCAATCATATATTCAATTCTTCATTGAAGTATTCATTGAGCACCACCATAGCAAACCAGACTCAGCTCAGGAACCACAATAATGAATTAACTACAATTTTCCCACCCATGTCCTTCACCCCATCCTGCACTGATATCTAATTTTGCAGAGACGTTGTGGTCCAAAGATGCTGTTTGATAAAGCACTAAAGGAGAGATGAGAAGTAATAAGACCAGAGCAAAATTCGGTTGAACTTGCAATGTGATCTTAAGTATGAGTGTTGTGTGTGTATATCTGTACATATACATGCACACATACATATGCACACCTTTTCTCCTGCAAGTTTCCCCTAACAAAACTGTAGGTTCATTCAATATTCTCCCTGGGCCTCAAAGTCTTCACCCACCACCACGGAGCTAGTACCTTCATTTAAGGAATTTTCAGAAAAAGATATGACTGTCAATAATCTTATCTTATGCATAGTTTAACATTTTTGTAGCATTCTACCTGAAAAAAAATAAATGTTTATTGATTTGATAAATCAATGCAGACAATAATCAAAGGCCAAATCCATATACTAGTTTTGCTACGTGTTTTTCTGTTCTTTCATGATGTTTGAAATACCTTAAATATGGTCTACTCTCTCTAACCCTAAAAAAAATGGAAGTTAAGAAAAATCTAATTTAAAAGTTAAATATTTATCCAAATTTATTTTGAAACAACTCTTTTGTTTGAAGACCACTATTCTTTGTTTTATGAATTTTAGTATGAGGCTAGAAACGGTAGAAATGACTGTGTGTGTGTGTGTGTGTGTGTGCATGTGTGTCAAATCTTATGAAAGCAGGAAGATAAACAGTAAGGTCACATTCAGTGTGGGGAAGAAATACCTCCACCTGAGTAGTGAGTTGGGTTCATCCAAAGTTCAGTGAAAAGTTAGCCCTAGCCAATACTTGGCTCTTTCAGTCCTCATCCTCTTTTTCCTCCCTCTTCCTCCTTCTCATCTTCATCAATACCATTTCTCAAACTTGGCTCATTCAAGGCACGTGCTGGGTACTTTATACCTGATCCTCACAACAATCTCAGAAACTGATACTTAGATTCAGTGACTTGCCTATGCACCCTGATGGAGGAACCCAGCTAGAACTAAAATGATGTCTGAGTGCCCAGGCTGTGCCCACTGGTTTCTCAGTGAACATGCAGTTGTCTTGCAATGAAGCCCAGTCGCAGGAGAGTCCACCTGCCAGGCTTTCATGCATGCTTCCATGAGACCACTCGCCCAGCAGACCCCCACATCCTCACACATTACCCTGGTCTCTTAACTTTTTCTGCATCTTCAGGGGCAGTGTGACAGAATTCTAGAAGAACGTGTCCTCACAGAAGGTCATCTTTAATCCTTCAATGGCCTCTCTGTGCCTCTTAGATTTGTGGGCTGATCTTATTTGAGCATTCATTTTCCCTCTAACTGGTTCTTTCTCCCTCTTGCTCACTTTTTAAAAGAAACTTAATTTGCAGATAAGATGCTGTAATTTAATAGAGTCTAAGAGGTAACTACATACAGTCAAAAGGTGCCAGGAGCAGTTTCTCCTGGCTCCTGTCGTACCAGTCCTGCAGTGAATGTTGCCGCCTGCTATCAGGGGCAGCTCAATAACAAATTCCATGATTGGAATTAAATTGCTTTAGCTTCACTACAATTACTTCCTTTGTTAGGAAAATAGTAGTCAAGTTGTGCAGTTTATTGACTTTTCACCAATCTCTTCAGCCTTCTGGTACCTTTGAAGAATGCATGCTAGATATGAAGCAGGAGTTAAAGAAAAATGTGCTGTATTTCTTAGCCATATATTAGCACCAAAATTACCAGCAATTCTTGATAAGAAAGGCCTGCAAAATCCCATTTAAAACATAGTACAAAAGAGAAAGAAACTTTGTTTTAAGATTCCTGGTCATGTCACATATCTACTTCCAGATCTGTTGATTAACTTAAAGATTCAAAATCATAGAAATATTTACCATGGCCAGGGCTGGGATTGTAGCTCAGTGGTAGAGCACTTGCCTTGCATACATAAGGCCCTGGGTTCGATCCTCAGCACCACATACAAAGCAATAAAATAAAAATATTGTGTCCATCTACAACTAAAAAAAATTTTAAAAAAAAAGAAATATTTACCATGGCCAAGGTGATCCTATGTTAATGAGTATTCCCATAGTCCCAGAAGATCCCAACTAGGTTTATCTGCAATGGAAAGCAACTTCTATAGTTGGCACCTTAGAACTTTTTCCATGAGGAGAATATTTTAACTTTATAAATGAGAGGGATTTAGATAGTTACTTCAACTCCTACTTCTTCCACATTTTGCTTTCTCTGATTGATATACTATAGCTGTACACAGACAGCTTCTATTTTCTAAAACCACATGTTCCTGGGAAGGTGATGGGCATGCTCAATTAGTTTTCAGTTCTCAGGCACTTTACATTAAAGCATTTCTGGGAGTCTATCAAATTTCCAAGACAATGAACAGTGAACCACAATGCTCTTAATAATATAAGCCAAAAGTGGCACAGGGCCATCCATATTCTAATGAATTCTGATAATAAATTCCATCAGCTTAATCTCTAAACTGATGAAGAATGATTACTTTCATTAGAACTATCAAGACTATCAGAAAGGTAAAGTATTAGGAAGCGTAACAAGTAAGAAGCATTGGTTGTAGAAATAAGCAAGGGTGAGACTGGATGATAACACTGCAGATGACTATATAAAGCTGAAATAAAGTGACCAATGTTTTATGTGACTAGATATTTCATCAAAGAATGCAAGAGACTAGGGTTCTTTTGATAATACCATATCTCTTTGCTTCTGAAATCCATTCACACAGACATTTATTAGCCACTTACAATGTGTTACATTAGATGTTAAGGATAAATAGTGGGAAAAAAATAACACACACACACACCAGTAGTATTCTGTCTGCATTGATTTTGAGTGTATTATACTGTTGGTGGTGGGGGATCATAATTTTAAAAAAAATAAACCAGGGCAACAAAAAATGTACATAACAACAATTATGGGTTAATCATAGATGAGGTATCAAATAGATTTCATTCTATGGGTCTACAGCTTTAAAAACTCCTAAAATATAGGAAAACGTACTGCAAAAGAATTCTAGCTACCGGCTCATCTTTCCCACACTCATTTACCTATGTCTGGAAACAAGCTTCTGATTGGTTAAGCCAGGTGACAATCTTGCATACAAGTCTTCATCAGAGAGGCAGCCTTAAGCATGTGCTGCTCAGTCTCTTTAATGAAAAACAAGTTACCGCCCTCACCAAGATTAACTCAATGTGAAACCTCCCCCAAACAGAGACGGGATTCCATGGCTAAATAGCCCAAAACACAACAAATGACCACCTCACTCATTTACCTTCCCCATCTAGCATGCATATACACTTTACCAAATCCTTTCTTCAAAAATAGCGTTTCTACCTATTCTAATGCAACTTCACCCCTACACAAAAATGCACTCTCCCATTTCCCAAATTGAGAAAACCCTAAATTAATCAGTCTCTGAATTCAGCTCTAAGCCTAGAGAATCTAATTTCTAGATGCTTCCAACTCTGGTTATCATTAGTCCACATTGGTCTTAAAACCTATGGATTCACGTATAAATTTAACTCCAAAACAAAGTAGTGGGAAAAAAGAGAAGAACAAGGGATAATAGTCAAATATACATCAATGAAGGATACAGGGAAGTGGCTCCCTGGGCGAGTGTGCATGGGCCATAGCTACTATTTCTTACTTGCTTCTATGTTGCCCAGTCATTCCATGTACCTTTTCTCTTGGGTCAATACTCTATCATGGGGAAATTTCATGCAGAGCTTTATTCTTCCTGCAGGGGGAGGGAGGGAGGTACAAGGGTTGAACTCGGGCACTCTACCACTGAGTCATATCCCCAGTACTATTTTGTATTTTATTTATAGACAGGGTCTCACTGAGTTGCCCAGCACCTTGCTTTTTGTTGGGGCTAGCTTTGAACTCGCAATCCTCCTGCCTCAGGCTTCTAAGCCGCTGGGATCACAAGTGTGAGCCACCACAACTGGCCAGAGCTTTATTCTTGAGGAATTCTGAGACCTGTAATTGTCCTGTCTACATGTTCCTGAAATTTTTCTCTAATTTTTATCTGGAGATGGTAGTTTCAGGTGGCTTCCCAGGATCCCTGGGGTTCCATCCATTCATTTCTGCCATTTTCCTCCTTGCTTCTCCTTTAGAGTGAGAACCATATTTTCAACTGAAAATGAAAGCCCTCCACCTTAGGCAGCCCTCTTTATTTGCCAATTCACGTAATGTGACAAAGAACCCAGATAAGTAAATGAGAGGCTCAATTTTCAACTCAGCAGAAACACTGCTGTTTCCTGGTGGAGGTACATCTCCCCTGGGATCTGAAATCTCTAAATCAGCTGAGCTCAGAGTTTCAGACATTAGTTGAAAGACTTTTGAAAGTGGTGTATCATTAAGAGCCTCCCATAAAGAACCACTTCAATTGACATCCCTTGCACACACCTATATGTCTTTTGGTTCTAGAAGAATAGCACCATCTACCATTTGCTGACTCTTAGTAAATGCTACACCCAGCAAAACAAACACTAGCTTCGAAAAATAATATTCAGCTGGTATTTTAAAAAGTTTTTAGTAGGTTCTTCCATTGTTCTATAAAGCTAGATACTTCAGAGAGATGGGTATATATGATCAACAAACTTAAAGACATCAGACTTGTATCTTTTTCTATAAAGTGAGTTCCTGGATAAAGGCAATGTTGTTTGGGATGCCAAGAATATATAGGAAGCATTTTGTAAATTCATGACAGAAACCTAAAAGGCAAATTCAAATTCAGAATAATTGCCCGTTATCATAAGGGTAAATTGATAGCCTTCCCATGTTGGAACTTTCCACTACAGTTGACCTTCCACCAGGGTAACTCCTCACCAGGAGGCAGGCTGGTTTCTCTAGGGTATAGTGTCAAAAGGGGTGGGGTAGAGAAGATCCTCAGAGTTGTTTGGTGCTGCTGCCACTACCAAGCTTACAAACAGCATGTCTGTTTGGGCCAGATCATCACACACCACCAAGCATCTTCCTCACTTTTAAAAAGACAGAACAGATTGCTGTAGCAAATTATATGCAGTTTTCTTCCTTTTGAAAGAGGTATCCCAGAATGTTCCCCAGAGTACTGGGATGCTAGAGGTATTAGGGTCCAATTTTTTATTCTGAGGTTTATCTCCCATCTTATTATATACATCCTGTACCAAGATATAGAGATTATGGGTCACTTCCAGCTTTTCAGTGCTATCATGAAGAAGTTATCAAGGTGGCAAATCAGAATGTTGCCCTAGAGGACTGTGAGACCATCAGCATCTCCCAAAACTAAAGCATGTCACAGAATCTGCAAGCCAAAATTACCTGGAGACAGGATAATCAAGGAATATTTCTCACCAGCCCTAGTGTCTTCTATTTATTGAAATGAAGAAAAAAAAAAAAAGACATTCACTCTATCAAAAACTACATAGCAGATATATTTTAGAATACTGTTTTGTTGACCATAGGAGACTACTATAGCAGTAGTATTTAGAGTTATTTAACTACGCTCAAGATAATCCACTAGTATTCTCTAAAATCTATCCATCTTCTACAAGTTCCAAACTGGAGATGAAAGGAGTAAGCAATATCTTCCCAGTATTTTGTATTTGCTTGGTATAATTTCTGAAATTCATAGAGGGCCATGTTTTTGCTTCTGATTTATTGCATTGATAAGGATAAAGAAATCCTCAGTGTCCTCCTGAGCCTCCCTTCTAAAATAGGCCATGTCTACTGATTAGCATTCTGATATTTATTCTATCCAAACTAGAGGCAGGATAATAGATATAGCAAAGGCTCTTAAGAAACTACACTACAAGCAAAACCCAATAGGGGGTCAAGTCAGTGGAAGTACAAGGTGGGAGAAATATTAAGAAAATCATAAAATATACCAAGTGAGTAGATCGATAACTTGACAGTTGCAAATTTCAACATATAAGCCAGGGAAGGACATCTCAAACGAGTCCAATAAAGACCTCAAGTTCAGCATAAGGACCAATATGTGAAACTGCCACCCTTCAGGGACATGAAGACAGATTTCCTATTGCAGACACTACTTGGGGAAGAAAGTCAACATCCCAAGGAGAAGTTCAAACTATGAACTTGACTGAATATTTATCTCAGAATACCCTCATTGAAGAAGTTTTCTAGACCAAGATAGCCATTGGCAAGTTTATGTTTTTCTCTTCTTCCTACCACTGAAGGGAGATTTAAGGGCAAAACTAAATTGATTCTAGAATATAAAGAATGTTTGCTTGTGTTATGGTTTGGATAGGAGGTATACCCCAAAAGCTTATGTGTGAAACATTGCAAGAAGGTTCAGGGGAGAAATGATTGGGTTGTGAGAGTCTTAACTCCATCAGTGAATTAATCCCCTGATAGGGATTAACTGAGTAGAAACTGGAGGTGGGTAGGGTGTGGCTGGAGGAAGTGGGCATTGGGGGCTTGGCTTTGGGGTATATATATTTTGTATCTGGCCAGTGGAGTCTCTTCTCTGCTTCTTGACCTCCACCATACTCTTTTGCCATGATGTTCTGCCTCACCTCAAGCCCCAATTAATGGAGCCAGCTGTCCATGGACTGAGACTTCTGAAACTGTGAGCTCCCAAATAAAATTTTCCTCCTCTACAATTGTTCTGGTCAGATATTTCAGTCATGAACAGTGAAAAACCCGATTAAAACAGCTTGTTTGTACACGTTAGTATAGTATGCAGCATTGACTGCACTATTCATTACACATTACAGGCAGTGCTAAATTACTGCCCTAAATACATCATTCTCCTTTCCTGCTACATGAAGCCCAATAGACATCCTTTGCTTGGTAGGTGAGGGAATTCTTTTTCTAGTCCCAACAGATCATTCCAGATTCATCTCTACAATTTACTTTATTCACTCAACATTCAACCCAAACTGTCCAATATTCTTTTTTCTTACACAAAACTTAGGCTTTCCTCTCTTCATGTAAGCTAGGAATAAAAAGCCTAGGAATAAAAATTCAGAAAAGATCATGGAGATAATTGAAATTTAACAGGTTTAGAGCTAAGGAACAAATAAAACTATCATATTAGTTCTATTGCAAAGAAGTAAGCCTACCACCTGTCTCAGTGTCCAAGGAAGCCTGAAAATCTGCACAGGGCATGCCAGCGCCACCATCCAAGGGCACCTAGGTCTGTCCTTAATATTTGTTTTTTTGGTCTTTGTTATCTTTGCATCCTCAGGAGGGTTTAACAGCATAACTTTTCCATAGTGATACTCAACTATTACTACATACATTCGTTTCATAATACAAAGCTAAAGTGATACGAATTTACTTCCTAGACTCATGTACAATCACTCTGATATAAAGTACTATTGTAAAGGTTGCCACTTCGATATGAATATAACAGCTTGAACATGCTTGGATAGTGTTTTCTACATGCAGTGCTCCTGCAATTGCTAAAGCAGTTGCATTCTTTCCAGAGAATAGCAAAGATTCTTTAAAGCAGTCAAAAACATATAGTCATTGTGTAGGTTAGCACTGCCCTTGAACTAACAAAAGACCTTTTGATAAGGGTTCTTAGTTACAAGTATTTCCATGGATGCTTGAGGATAATGGGCACAGATTCACACTCCTGAGTGTACAATTGACTCATCTCTTTTGTGGCTTTTCCTGTGAACAAACAAGAATGAAAGTGGAAATGAAGTGAACATATACTGAGTCATATCGGGAACATTTTTCTAAGTTTTCAAAGAAAATATTTTAAAGCGCTGAGTTCCGGATAGGGAATTGTGGGAGTTACAATGCTCCAGAAAGTACCCACAGATGTATTCAGCCCAAGTTTGAATCAAAGAATCCAACAAAACTTATATTATACTTTTTTTTTCAAAGTGAATCAAATTATAGCTATGCGGATTTCTGAGCCCTTTTCAAACTAAATCAACTATCAAAAAGAGAAGTTGAATAAATGCCAAAGTAAAACCTTGTTCCAACAACAAAACATTTCAATGGCAAACAAAGCAGTAATTTCTAAGTCTCTGCTTATCTAAACGGCTCATGGGGCCTTCAAAGTTGTCAGATCCTGGTTTTGACTCGAACACCACTGATACCGCCAGTTACCGGCAAGGAGTTCTGGTTCTTCACGTTGAAGATTGAACATTAGAGAAGCACATCGAGGCAAGCATTTAAGCAGGGTTTACTTAAAAGGGGTGACATAGACTTCTCCCTGGAGGGAGAAGGGGGCCATAGCTGGTATCCTGGTATCCCCAGAAGTACACGTGTTTTGCCTTTTTATATGTCCTAGGCTTCCTTTGTTCTCCTGCTCTCTTCCCCTTATCTCTCTTCTTCCTGCCTATGTGACTAGGCCCAGGATGTTTGATGGGATGGCCAAAAGATGAAAAGCCAATGAACAAATGTGGAGTGACCTGGGCAGGAAGGGGCGTAATTAACAACTCCTGTAGGGAGGCGCAGTCCCTGGGACAGGTGACCTTAACAACAGGTGGGAGCAGGGGCAGGTTATCCTGATAAGGGTGGAGGAAGGTCTCTGAAGGCATTAGCATTTCAATACCTCTCCAACTTCCCAGACCCAAATTGGCCTCTTTGATCTGACCTGACTCGATTTACCTATCTACACTGCCTGTCTAATTCTGGCTTCATGGCCACACTTCAGTTTTTTTTCCTTCTGCTACGTAGGCCACCTCTCTCCTCCTTGACTTCATCAAGCCTTTTTATTCCTTGAGTCTTTGCCACAAATTTCTTTTTTGACCTAGAAAGTTCTTTATCCCTCCAGTCCTCACTCTCCTTATATAACTGGCTATTTCTAATACGTTAGGGCTAAGCCCAAAGGTGACTTTCTGAGAGAGATCTTTCTCAAATTTGAATTCAAGGCAATTCCAACACGAGCAGGCTTTTCATGGAAATCGACAAGGTGGTCGTAAAATGCATTTGGAAATGCAAAGAGCAGAATACTCGAGAGATATTGAAGATGTACAAAGCACTAATGATGAAAAAGTACAATAAAATAAGAACTTTTCTTCATCCAATAACACCTTTAAGATTGTGAAAAAGCAAGTCACAAATGTGTATGTGTGTGTGTGTGTAGTCTTGTGTCCAGAATCTATAAGTATTCTTATAAGTCCCTGAGAAAAATAAAGAGAACCCAGTAGGAAAATAAAAATATTTGAACAAGTAGTCCACAGAACAAAATTTTGAAATGGACTTTTAACACATTAAAATATGCTCAACTACATTCATCAGGAAATGCAAATTTAAAATACAATTTTAAAAAGCATCCATACCTTCTAAAAGATTTAAAATTTACAACTCTAATGATACCAAATGTTAGTAAATATGTCAAAGAAAATTAGGATTCTTATTAATTGCTGGTCAGAGTGTGAATTAGCATAACCACTTTGGAAAGCAATGTGGTCCATCTGCTAAAGCTGACTGGACACATACACTTAAGCCAGTAATTTCTCTCTGGGGTATACAACTAAGAGAAATGTATGCATGTATGCTTACGTATGTGAAAACATACATAGTATATTTCATCATAAGACTAAACTAGAAACAACCTAAAAATTCATCAACAACAGAACGAGAATGATTATAAAATATTTTGTATTCATACAATAGACTACCAGAGTAACTAAAATGAACAAACTACTCTCAACAATATGGACAGATCTCACAAACAACGCTGAGTGGAATAAGCCGAACACAGAAAGGACACGGTCTGCATGATTTCATTGATGTACGTTGGGAACACAGGCAAAGCTAATCTATGGTGGCAGACACCAAACCGGGCTGCCTAAGGAAAGGACAGGACAGGCTTTGTGAGCACAAGTTATGTTCTGTTTCCTCATCTTGGAACAGAACTATGAGGATGCTTATGTGGTAAAATTTACTTACTTTTATTCTTGTTTGTGTACTTTTTCTCTATGCATATTCTACATCAATGGAAGATTTATTTGAAAGTACATACATCATGTTTATGTAGTGGGTTCAATTTTTAGCCACATATTTAAGTGTGTCCAAGAATTAGATCTCCTCTTATTTTATATGCCTCAATTTCTATGTTGAGTTCCTGTCTATCTTAAATTTAAGGATTCTCTACTCCCTTGTCTCTGAAGGTGCATCTAATTCTGGGTAACTATGTAGGAGTTAACTTCAGGCATGCAAGCATCTGACTTCTGTCCATCATCTCTTCATCTACTGAGATGCTAGTGCACTGTTTTCATCTTTAGCACACACAGGTTGCTGCTAACTCATCCTTTGGTTGTATATAAGAATTCTAATATTGCACCCTACAATCCCTCTTAATACCCTAGAGGGACAGAACTGAAGGTTCCATTGCAAATAATCCAAAAGCATACAAGTTTTGTGGCCCAACCACCAGAATGACTTCATTTTTAGATGTCATGAATTCTGTCAAAGTCATGACAACACTCTGAGTCCTTTCCATCTCCCTTTGTATCTCAAGATCCTTGTGAAATTCATATGCCAGGACCAGATTGGGGTGGACAGAGGAAGAGGTAAAACACCATCCATAAGCCAGATGATCTCAATCCATTGTTTAATGACTCTTAATTGCTTTTTTTTACACTTAAAATAAAATTCATATATGGCAATAAGTCTAAGAAATTAAAAATGCCCATAAATTCTTTGCAACTCCATCCATCTGGAAGTGTGATCTATTTTCCCATCTCCTGAATTTGGACTGGCCTTGTGACACTTTTGTACCAATCGAATGAAGTGGAACTGGCATCAAACAGCTTCCAAAGCATCAAAAAACCTTCTGCATGCACTTTTGCCCTCTTGCTACCATGAGATGGCCATGTTAAGAATCACATCCTAGCCCTTAAGGGGGTGCAAAAGTACATGGACACAGAGGTCTTGCCAATAGCTAGCACCAGCAGCCAGACATGGAATGACATCATCCTGGACCACCAGCTATTATTCTTACCACCTGACCGCAACTGTGTGACTGAACCCAGGCAAGACCGGCAAGAATACCATCCAGTTGAACTCAGCTCCAATCGCTGACCTACGGAATCATGAGCCAATGCATGATGATCTTTATGATCTGTAGACCACTGAATTTTAGGGTGGTTTGTTACACAGTGGTGGACAGCTGATAGAATGTGGTCCAGGGAGACTTGTATAACCTGGCTGTGTCCTCTTCTGCTTGCCTAACCCCAGCAGGGGTTCTGCTGGCTTCCTACACCCCAGGGATGCTTTGAGTTTTTTCAGTGCTCTTAAGTTATTTTCTGCCAAGCATATTTGCACATTCTACCTACATCAGGAATATGCTTCCCTCAACCACTTTCCTAGCTAAATTCTTTTCATCTTTCAAGTCCTAATTCAAATATCAGAGAAACCTTCTCTGATGATCCAATATATATTAGGTTCCCTTGCTTTTTTAATGTCTTTTTTTCCTTAGAGTAATTATTATAATTTACAGCTAAAATGGTCTTGTATCTGATTATTTAATATATAGCTGTCCTAATAGGTGATAAGATCCACGAGGGCAGGGACCATATCCATTTAGTTTTTCACTCTAAGCCCAGCACCTATACCCAGTGACTCATGTTATAGATGCTTAATAAAATTCTGAAGAAACATGAATGTCTTTTACTCTGACTACATACTTAAAAGAGTATTTCAGAAACATCCTGATCAAAATATACAACAAAATCAGTTTCTTTTACTCAGTCTACCAAACAAGGCACACAGTTGAGAATCAGAAATACTGGCTCCTTCAGTTTTGTTCTCATCTTGAAAAAGAGTAACTGAGAGGTAGTCCCAAGTGAAATGGTTCTCATTTCAAGTGAAAGTGGTACAGCCAAGATTTATTTTCAAGTCCCCCTAAATCATCTCTTTCGCTAATTTTAATTTCAGTAAGAAATAGAAACAAATCAAGCACTATTATCTAAAATTTGTATATTTGAAAATTGATTTGAAGCCCTGAACATCTATTGTTTTTGGTTTCACTACAGAAACAAATGAAGTTACAATATTTCCTAAAGTAAGAGTATTACTCCAGGCATGTAGAGTTTTCCAAATGATAATAGCATGTTCAAGTAAAGAAGTTCAAAGTGGCATAAAAAATTAAGATTCAGAAGCTTAAATGAAAAGAGAGATTGGTACAATTGGAAAGTAAAGCCCATCAAAGAAATAGGATGGAGCTGATGTTTCTCCATCAATAGCACATCTTCCATCTTCAAGTTTTCCTGATGATCCAAAATAGTTGCTGGAGTTCCAGCAATCACATCCAGGTTTCCAGCTCCAAAAAGAACAAAGAGAAGGGCAAAAAGACTCCTCCTAGATCTCTTAGCCTCTCTTAATTCTTCTTAGAATTCCTACTTTATGACTTATACTTTCTCTCATTGGTTATTTCTGTTCTCAAGGGAGAGTAGTTGAGCACATTGTCTTTCAGAATTAAAATTGAGGTTTTTTTTTTTAATACCTTTGTTTTTGTTTATTTATTTATTTTTAATGTGGTGCTGAGGATTGAACCCAGTGCCTCACATGTGCAAGGCAAGCACTCTGTCACTGAGCCACAACCCCAGCCCCTAAAAATTGATCTTTTTACTTAAAAAGACAAAAATAAATGGAGATAGGTTGGACACTAGCAGGCTTTCTCAAGGACATAACTGTTAGAGCCATAGTCCAAAGAAGTAGAGAGGGGGTCCAGAGCAAGACCATCAAAATTAAACAGAAAAGGAATATTCTTCCCTCCCTCAAGGACAGGGACAAGTCCTGAAAAACAGACCTCTTACGTCACTGAGTTCAACACCTCACAGGTTCAATATCTTCTCTGTCCTCAATCTTTCAGGTTTTCTTCTATTTCACAGAAAATGCCTGAAGTGGATTTATTTTTAACACTATGATTTTTTTTTTCTCAAAGGAGTTTCTGTTAATCTAGAGATTATCATATGGTTTGGGATCTCTAAACAAATACAAAAGAAAGAGAAAGTTTGCCTTTTCTAGTATTTTCTTGGAAGGCATTTTATTGCTTTGCAACAAAGCTTGAAACTAAATTCCTGGCGAACGTTCTCGTATTCCCTGGTGCTGTCACGGACAAGCTCGGCATTGTGTTGTCACCCTCTGCCCTTCCTGCACGTCTCCATGGCCCTGAAGTTTCTTCATCACTGCCACATGGGCACACAGCACATGCAGGGCCATCTCTCCAGGGCCATCTCTCTTCCTTTGTGTTCCACAAATATTTCTTCTTACAGTTAATAAAATACATTTGGGACATGCCATTGAGCCTGGTGTTTCTAATTACTTATGTGAACTCAATGGAGTTTAATTTCAGTTTTCAGACAGAGATGTTTTTGTTTTTGTTTTTATTATTTTATTATTTCAGGACACACATCATGGATTTCCCTGGTCTCTGACTATAATCTCATTTCATGTTTATCACTTCCAGCTTGAAAAAGGAGCTCCCTTTCCAAAGGACAAGCTATTTCCAGGAATTTCTATAACCACTGACAGACAACTCCTTGAGTCTGCTTTCCTGCCTCTGTTACCAAGAAGCTTCTGTTCATGGAACTGTCACAATACATTTAGACTCAGCCTGCATACTGTGCCTTCTCCAGAGTTCCAGTATGTCCTGAAGTCAAATTTTAAAATTGTGATATTAAGATTTCTTATATGCTTTTGGTTTAAAAAAAATAGTTCATACCTCAACTTTTTGCCATCTTTTAAAGGTAATGTCATCATCAAACTAATGAAGAATTAATCTTTCACTCTGCACACCATATTTTTGCTTTTTTCTTCTCTGTTTCCACATAGCTATTAAAAAGATTATTCACCATTCAAAGCTTCCGAACCAGGGCCAAGGCCAGATTCTGGGGGTATGCAGAATTTAAGGCCTAGTTAAAGATTCTTACCAGTAAATAATGAACACTTCTATTAAGAATACCTTTATAGGGCTGGGGTTGTGGTTCAGTGGCAGAACACTTGCCCTGCACGTGTGAGGCACCGGGTTCAAACCCCAGCACCATATTAAAAAAAATAAACAAAGTAAAGATATTTTTTAAAAAAAGAATACCACTATAGATGTAATACAAATACAAGCAATACAAATATAGACGTAAAACATCCCTCCCCACCAAAAAAAAAAAATGTTGAAAACATTAAACAGATTTGCCACTAAATTTATGATTTATAAAAGCAATGATAAAATGGCCAAATAGGGGAAATCTGTTGTATTTTTACATCCAGCACTCCTCTCTCTTCTCGGGTAACAGGTACATCTCTTTCCTAAAAAAGGTTATGCTGTGTGGAGGAGGCTGATCCAACACTCTCCCTGTCCCCTGTGGGGAAGGCCCAAGTGTGCCATGGTTGGCCTGGTTGTTTGCTGAAATTTCTTACATAGAAATCATAAGAAAGGGCCTCCCTCTCTCTCAGGTGGCAAACTGCATGATAAATTAAATCTGGAGTTGCCCACTATAACCATTCCTAGCCATGACAAATATCCCATCTGCAACAGATAGAAATGAAGCTAAATATGTGAAGAGAAGTCAGAGACACAAGATGGAAAGACACAGAACTTTAAATTCAAAACACTTCCTTTTCTGGAAATTTGTATGGGGTTTCTGTCATTTATAGCTAAGAAGCCCTGCCTGTGACAGATCAGAAAACAAACACAACAAAACATGTTTCAGGAAAATTAAAGAAATCAGCCATTTATACAGTTATCTAGGTCTTAATTGGCAGATTGTGAAGATTTTCCAGATTGTTTTAGCAGTCTTACAGTTACTCACAAATTATTTATATTGAATTGGTTTGAAGATGTCTGCTAAGACTTTCACATTCAACTCTTTCAGATAAAATCTTAATTATGCACTTGAAAAATACATAGTAGGCACTTTGCATAACTACTAAAGTCATTTTAAACACTTACTGATCAATAGAAACTTCGCCCAAGTTAAAGAGATGGAAAGGTCAAAAGAATTCAAACTAGTCAGTTCCACAATTTTTATTTAATTTTGTGAAACATGTGTCAAGAGAGGATATTATGAGTTGAAATGGATTTTCTGTATTATTTAGAGATTTTGTTTACCCATGGTATTAGCGATGATAATTTTTTTGCAAAAATTCATTAAGATGCTTATTTTAGATTCCCAAATCAATTTAGTTTCTTCTGGATCATTAACATTTGGAAAAAATCGTGTATTTTAAAATATCTTCTATTTCATGGATTTTCACAAGAATACTGATTTCTAATCATCTTAATATATGTTGTTAAAATTCTCAGCATATGACTTTGATTGAAAAGACTGATTTGTGCCATTCAATAACCTATCATTTGGCTGGAGAAGCAATATCTTCTTGTGTAGTGGGTACTCAGTGATGTGAAAGATAGTCATTGTTCTCAAGGGCAAAGTCAAGGGCAGCTCCCCAGCTGCAGGAAATATATCTGGTTTAGAGTCCAGATCTCACCTCTTCTAGAAAACATCACAGGCAAGAGAGTGGGATGATGTTACATTTAGAACCCAGGAAACAGGACTTGATTTGTATAGCTCTAAGAGAGAAGAGAATATAATAATGATATCCTTAAGTGTAGAGAATTAGTATAACTCTTATAATCTAAATCAAAACTCAAGAAACAAATCTAAAGAATTTGAATTAATTTGTACATTCTTTTTTTAAAATATTTTACTTTTTAGGTGTAGGTGGACAGAATATCTTTATTTTATTTTTATGTGGTGCTGAGGATCGAACCCAGTGCCTCACACGCGCTAGGCGAGCACGCTACCACTGCGCCATAACCCCAGCCCTGTACATTCTTAATCTTCACACTCACCTTGAGAATCTTTATCCAGGATCGTTGGGGCCATGAAAGCCAAGACAAATAGGCTATCATTCAAACCCAATCAACTTAAAAAATGTATCCTATGCAAGGGTGATCATGTTTATCCACCATTTGTGTTTAGACACCAAACATCTTTGTTATTGACGCAGCCAAGAAGCAGAATCTACTCTACCTTAGGAAAACTATAAGAATTACAGTATTTCTCTCTGCCAAAGTCTTAGTGTACATACACATGCATATGGACATGCAGTGTGTTTATTATTAACCTTTATATTGCCTTTTTAAGTTTTGTAATCTACAAACAATGATTTTCCAAAATTAAGAAGAAAAGGCAGCTTTCCCAGGAGTTATGACCATCCATCTTCAAACAATATAAATCCAACAACACATGAATCATATACCGGATGAGTCAGTCAAATCAAGGGCCATGCCAAGCTGTGATTCATCATTAAACTGATTTCATATTCATGTCTCCCCATGCTTGAAGGCAAACACGAGAGATTAAATTATTTTTAAAATGCATCTTCTTGACAAACACACCAGACTTGCAAGTGAAAGTGGTAACTTTGTTTGATGCCAAGCCTCCCTGTAAGTCAAACCTCTCTGCACAACACAGAGCCATGTGTTTCAAAAGCACTGAGAGGTGTGAACTACACAGGGTAACACAGGAAGAGATACTAGAAATGCCCAGGTCTTGGCCTTCTTCCACATCAGGAGCTTATTAGGGGATGTTTCAATGGAAGGAAGAGGGAACACTAAGCCCCAATGATCTTCCAATGTCATGTGCGCAGATCACTGCATTTCCCTGAACCTTCACTTCATGGCTGATAAAATTTAAAATGTCGTAAGTCAGCCTATATGTCCCACCAAGTCATGGCAGATTGAATATATGGTTCGTTCTCCCTAAACCCAAAGGAAAAAGGAAAAAGAAAAGCCTCTCTGCTCCAGCCCTGTCTCATTACCTGTAATTCCCACTTATTACTCTTTGTGAATTAAGGCATTCATTTTCAACTCTGTTGCATGACAGTATCACCCGGGGAGCTTTTTAAACTGTCATTACCCAAGCCACATCTCAAACCAACTAAATTACAGTCTCTGGAGGTGGGACTGAGCCACTCCTAGGTAATTTTTTTGAAGTTACCCAGGTGATTTCAGTGAGCAGCTGGGGTTGAGAGCCACGAGTACAGTTGGTTCTCATAGTGTGCATCCCAAACCAGCATTAGCATCACTTGGGAACTTGCTGGAAATGAAACTCTTAGGCCCCCACTCACACAGACTGAGTCAGACACGTTGAGGGCAGGATCCAGCAATCTGATCTGCATTTAACAAGCCTCTAGGGGATGCTGATGTAAGCTGAACTTGTAAAAACATGGCAACAGAATAAAGCATTAAAGATCTCGGTTAAAACCGAGTGTTACCTAGAAGCGATAACATGTTAAATTACTAGATTGACAAGAGCACTTTTTAGGTTGAATGTGTTTGCCAGTTTAACACATTAAGCATTTAAATTGTTTCTGAAAGAATGAGAGGATAAATAGTATAGATGGGAAAATAAGTAGAAAAGGGATCCAGTCACTGCTGTCCAAAGCAAATAGGATGTAAGACACAGATATGAGCCACAAATGCAAGGCACTATACGATATTAATAAGACTAATGAGCAAGCACAACTATATTTAACTCTATGTTTATTTAATACTAATCATTTCAATATTCATATAAAAATTATTAATGTAATATTCCACATATTTAAAATCTGATATGTATTTTGCATATAGAGCACATCTCAATTTGGACTATTCACATGTGGTACTCCATAGCCAAACAATGGCCAGTGGCTACCATATTGAACAGTACACATCTAGATCCATGTTTCTCAAATTTCATGTACACATAAGTTATCAAGAAATCATGGAAATGCACATTCTAATTCAGTAGGTGGCTTAGTCCATTTTCTGTTTCTATAACATAATGCCTGAGACCAAGTAACTTATAAAGAACAGAAGTTTACTTAGGTCACCATCCTGGAGGCTGGAGGTCTAAGAGCTTGGTGTAGCATCTGCTTTGCATCTGATAAAAACCTCATGCTGCATCATAACATGGTAAAAGGTATCATGTGGCAAGACAGAGCAATTATACTTCATCTCAATCTGCCTTCCTCTTCTTATAAAGCCACCAGTTCCATCCTGATGAGCTTATCTCATCCTAATCATTTTCCAAAGGCTCCTACTCAAAGTACCATCAGCATACAAATTTGGGGATTAGATGTTCAACACATGAAATTTACAGAACACATTGAAACCACACTGGTAGGTCTGAGATGGGGCTGGAGATTCCACTTCCTCCTGGGTTCTCAGAGCTGGCTAGCTGTAGCCCAGTGCAAAGTGAAAATACAGTGGCTTTTGTTCAAAAACCAGGGAAAATAGTGCCTTCAAAGTTACTAAAACATGAAACTGTCCTCTCTTCTGTAGTCTGTTTTCAATCTGAAATAATGTTTTTATTTGGGATTTAATATTATATTCCCCTGGTCTGGGTGGGAGAGAAGGGCTGGGGAGGAATAACTCAAAGCCCAGCACAGACCTTCACAAGCCAGGGAGACGCTCCCTGGAGCATGGCATGTGTGAAAACATCCGTTTTTCTAATGTGTTGTACCCGTTGTTGTTTTTACATTGTAAAACCTGGAAAGCTACAGAAGATAGGCAACTAGGAAAATAAATATGACCCCCTCAAACAAAACATGCTTTTAAAATTAGGTTGACAATACAAGAGGAAAACGAAATTATCCTAAAACTTCCCAAGATGGTATACCAGAAAAGTTAGATCTTTTTACTTCCCTATAAGAAATAAATTGCCTCTTTCCAATCTGGGACCTTTAACACCCATGTCAGTGAGGCATACCTCTGAAAATGCTAAGAGTTTGGTTAAGAGACAAATGAGCTGCCCCTTTAAACAGTCAAAGAAATCTGACTTCTTCCTCCCCATTCCTTCTGACATACTGACCCAAAACATCCAGGATCTGACCATTGGTCACAAATGGTGTTAAAAAATTGAACTTAGAAGAATGATTGGAAACTTCTATCCTAACTTTCTTATAAATTGATTTATAATCTTCTTATTGACTGATAATCTTCTAAGTCACTAAGTTCCTGAAGTGACTTAAAAATACTTGTAACACCAAAAAACCAAAGGCCAAATGTTCTCTCTGATAAGTGGATGCTGATCCATAATGGGGGGTGGGAGGTGAGGGGATGAATGGAGAAACTTTGATTGAGCAAAGGGGAGGGAGGGGAGGAGAAAGGACATGGGGGTAGGAAAGATGGTGGAATGAGATGACATCATTACCCTAGGTACATGTTTGATTGCACATATGGTGCAATGTTACATTGTGTACAACCAGAGAAATGAAAAGTTGTGCTGCATTTGTGTACAATGAATCAAATGCATTCTGCTGTCATATATTCCCAATTAGAATAAATAAATTAATTAATTTTTAAAAAAGAAAAGAGTAAGTAGTGGGCTGGGGCTGTGGCTTAGTGATGGAACACTTGCCTAGCACCTGTGAGGCACTGGGTTTGATCCTAAGCACCACATTAAAAAAATAAATCAATCAAATAAAGTTTTTAAAAAGAGTTTTAAAAAAGTAACAAAAATAGACACACACACACACACTAAGAAAGACACAATTTAAAGAAAGACACAATATATATTGTTAGAATCAGAGGGAAAAAATAGGATCCCAATTTATAAGCCAAACCATCCAGCAGAGAGTAACAATGGTTAGTTTGCAAATTGTTTCAGAATTTCTTGTGACCCAAAGTTAAAAATGGAAATACTGTTATTTACATGATTTTCTCATATTGTCCATCAGAAGAAAAACACATTTCCTGGAGAGAGCAAAACATTTTTGATACTTAAGTTTAAAACAAATTATTAACCTGGATGTTGAGAGTTATGATGGAGGACCTCCTCATTAATGTTAGCATGGAGCTGGATTCCAAAGCAGTTTTCATTGGCTATTTCTTATGATTTCTTTCAGTATAAGGCAAAAGCTATTTCATCTTTGGTGATTAGTACTGGTATATACATTCCTACAGCTGGAAATTGGCATGGGGAGGTAAGGGTAAACACAGGACCTAGGACATAAGACTTGATGACAGGCATGTAGAAGTTCTTTGAGGTGACAAGGTCTATCGTTGATTGGCAAGCTGCAACAGAAACACAATTCCTTAGCACATCTATGATTAAAGAAACAGGATCTCATATTAAGACCAAATCCTTATAACTGCTACTGTTCATCTAATTGAAAAACACCTTCATCACCCATCTTTTAGAAAGCAAGTCATTCCGTTCTTTATACACAGACTAGAGAGTGAATGATGCAAAAATGGTAGACACTGACAAGCTGTCATAGGGACTGGTGGCCCTTGAGAATGTCCAGACTTTCAGGATTAGTGTAAATGATCCAAGCTATAAATAGAACATCAGCCTGCTAAAAAACGGTATCAAAACAGAATCACGAGATGTTAATAAATGAGCCCACTCTGACATGTGTAGTTATGACTTAAGCCCTCCGCTGAGCACTAAATTAATTCCCCATTACAGACAGAAGTATAAGTAAAAGGTTTATCACTCAAATAAAGTATAAATTCCTTTACTGTATTAATAGTCAGTAGACCTTATATGGGTTAATGTGTGATATAGCAAAGAGACAGGAAAACAATGAAATGATGGTAGGCCTAAGTGTCTTATATCGGAAAGAAAGGTCTCACAGTCTTAAGAGAAAAATCGACATAGGGTAACAATTAATTTAAAACGTCACAAATTTAAAGTTCTAAAATTCCATGAGAATATGACTAGTACTGATGTGTACATTCCTACAGCTGGAAATCGGTATGGAGAGATAAAGAAGTAATGGATTTTAGTCTTCAACTTTCTTTTTTTTTTTATGTATGAAAAAGTCTGGATGGTCACTTAGTTTATAGTAAAGTTAGTGCATAAGCTCTGAAGTTTAAATAAAATGTTTCATCATTTATATTATTTAGAATTTATTGTTTCACCATAAAATTAGAAATCTAATTTCCTGTGAATTTATTGAAGTCATTTTTAAAATCCCACTGAAGAGTTAAAATATGTGTTTATAGTTACTCTTATTTTAATTAGATTTTTTATTTTGGCTGTTATACTAATTATTATTTTAATTAAATTTTTACTACCAGTGTTCCTGTCAATGCATTAAATGTTATTTCTAACTAAAGGAAAGCAGTATAATATCATCTGAAATTCTAAGGAGTCTTTGTAAAGTTAATTTTTCTCCAAGGAGGGAAAATGCCTCAACCTCATAGATTTGGAGCCAAAGTCATGTCAGTTTAACTTGAACGCCCAGTGACCCTAGAAGAGGATTACTAGCAGCTTTACTAGGCAAAAGAATATTGCCCTGAGTCTAATAAAAGTTTTACTGTCTAAGCAAGTCTCAAGAAATTGAGTTCATCCTCATTTTCCCTTTTTTTTGACTTCACAGCACAAAGAATAACCTTTGGATACAGGTCTCCACGGAGCCCAGACATTCCATCCTGGGCTTGCGGTTTCTATCAGTTCAGAATCCTGTGTCTGTAGTCTGCAGGAACGTGTGTCTGTGTCTAGCTGTATGTAGCTCATATCACAGTTTGTAATCATATTCTTGGGTGATTGTTTAATTAATATCTACCTCTTTTAGCAAAAGGGATGTGCCCAAAGGTGAGCACTGCCGTGCTCTATGCTGTGCCAGGCACTTACATGAGTATTTGTTGACTGAATGAATGAAAATTTATATTAGGAATAGAAGAGCAAGTTTCATTATATCTACTACACCCTCAATCCAAATGGAAACTCAGGTGCCATCCTAATTTTCATTTATATTTTAAACTCTCTTGTGTCTTATATAATATTTTAGTTAGAAAATTGTGCTTTGATTCCATAAGAGGGTTTACCACTAAGTGGTAATAATGAATACGAAGGAGCCACTGTATAACACCATAAGACCGCTTCTTTAACAAAGTAGTTTTCCAGGACATTCTAGGACCCAAAGACCCAACCTAGAGAAACTGAGGGCCTTTGTGGAACAATTGGTTTCCCAACCAAATTATATCAATACTGGGAAAATATCATTGTCACTTCGAGATGGTTCCTACCCTGGAGTGTACGGTAGCCATTTCCCTCTGGTATTTTGCTCTCATAGCCTTAAAGCTTGTGCTCCTCCTTTTCTACCTCCTTACACACAAAACTGAGCACTAGGGACAGCACGAAACATGCCTGTAGGTGAAGAGATTTTCATATTTTCCTATTTCCTGCCTTCAACTCTTATCAGGATACCTTGACCTTTTACCCTTTTGGACCCTTTTTCAAGTATAGATATATTAGAACCCCTCCCCCAACTGAAGGCACTTTTTCAACATTTTAAATAATTTTTTTTCAAAGACAAGTGGTCAGAGTGAATCAGGTGGGCAAAGCCATTAAAACATCTTTCTCACAACAGGAAAACCCAGAGTCCAGCTGGGTTATCAGAAAGACTTTGTTCATCTAGTCCTTCCTAATCTAAAGGAGAAGGGCGTCCACAGGGGAATTTTTGAAGCAGAGTCATTTCTTGCCAGTTGGCCCACATTTCCTTTCTCAGTGCTCTTTGACCAAGCTCCAGGTCACATCTGACACCCAGTTCTTACGCTGATCACAGCACATTCTACACACTCTGCCCTGCACTTTTCATATGAAGAACTTTAGTTTCCTAAGTGACCTACCCTTTCCATCTCTCCCCACCTGTTCTCACTGTACTCAGATCTGGGCTATCTAGCAAGGTGATTTACAGTGATGATAAGCTGATAAGAGCTAAAGGAGCTGGTTGCTGAAGTATTTGCATTGGAAAGCAAGGGTCATACCTTAAGCACAGAGAAGTAAATCCCTAAAGGTGACAGTTCAAGAAGTATTGGGTAAGTTAGGGCACCAAACGGTGAAGGTAGGAGAATATTAGAGGCTAATAAAGGTGGATATTAGAATTTAGGGACCACAATACTTGGAATACACAAATGCATGTAAGAAGGTCAGTTTACTTGGTAGTGCTTGAAACGGGCTAGACAAAAAAGAAAGAAAAAAGGTGGAAGTATATGGGAAATACAAATAAAGAAGGTGAAGGGAGGGCTATCTGGGCTGGTGGTCTTGCCTGTACTTCTCAGGGAGTGAAAGATACTTTGTTCCACTATCAGGCAACAGTTGAGACTCCCCACCAGATCCTCAATCACTGTTCACTGAAATCCAGGTGACTGAACCCTGAAAATTTTCCCTCAACTTACACTTTTTCTTGATCTCTACATCTTAGCATAGGTGGTTTAAACTATGTTTATTAATTTCAGGTACAGAGAAACTCCTTAGTTTTCCATTCTGCTAGGAAACATTGACTGTTCTTTTTCCTTTCACCTTTCCTTATTTAACTTTCTCACAAATAAATGGTGAAAGACAGGGAATTCTTTAATAACCTGAGCATTCATCAGTTTTCATCTCTCAGTGATGGCCCTGAAGTTAATCATAACTATTAAAGAAGGTCAGTATGAGTTAGAATTGACAAGAGAACTGACCTTTTCCTCTAAAGATCCTAAACTCTTCAGACCCAGCGATGTTTTGTAGCTGGGAAATCTCAGAATGGCTGTTTTATGCAAACCAGAAGCAATCTTATGCAGATATGTGCTTATGAAGACAAGGAGATCAATAAACTCTTTAAGTTTAGGCACAGATTTGATCAGAAAATAAATCCAGCTTTGAGAGCAAAGGGCTATCAGAGTGTTAAGTGTCCACCTTAGTTGTCATGTATTAAAGAAAAGCAAGGATGGGAAAGGGACATCCATGGGCCACACTTGCTGAGTATTTTACATGTCTTAATAGCAAGAGCCATCAACTGTGATAGGCAAAAATAATTTGACATGTCTTTCCTGTCCTCACAGGGCTTACAGTCTAATAAGCAAGAGACAGTGTGAGAAGACCTAAAAATATCTGTGACAGGAGAAGAGAGTGAAGGTGAGGCCATAGCAGAGATTCCTCCCAGAGGGCTCCTGGAGGACTTGACGTCGCAGCCAGAGGGATAAGGCTGAGCTGGTCTTACTCAAATGTGGGGGTGGGAACAAGGGTTGTTGATCTTAAGCACGATCCTGTGAAGTTGGTATGGCTGGTTCTAGTTTCACAGTAACATATTTTAGCCTCATAAGGGTTAAAGTTACCAATGATTATAAATTCAGCCAGTGGCAGATGGGCAGGTGTGGGCTTGGCCCTCAGGATAGCAACAGCCCACAGTAGGGCTGGTGCCTTGTATTGCCACCCCAGGCCTCTGGTACCTTCCTTCTTTACCTGTTCTAGGTCTTGGAAGAAGCACCTGCCAGGATAGAAATATTGGGTCAGACAGGAGGGCAGCACAATGCTATAATTAGGTCCTTGAAGACTTTATTACTGAGAAAGACTTCACCCGCCAGGGGGGCCTTCAAATTCACCAGAGTTTCTGTATATTCGCTCCTCAGGACAAGTCCTAGTGTCCATGCAGCACGCTGTAAGTAAATATGATTCTGAAAATTACATGAAAATGACTTATTTAGAAGCCCAACATAGAAAAGACCTGTTAAGGACATGTTTTTCCCTTCTCCTAAAGTGAGGCGTGCTCAGATGATTGGGGTTGGCAAGTCTCAGAACGGAGTCTGATAGAGAAGAAAGACCTGGATAAAACAGTTGGTTTTCATTCTGTCCCTTTCCATAAGCTCAACATACTCTGGAGAGAAAATAAAGTAACTGACGTAAATGTCCATCACTATGTATATTTATTTAAAACCCAACGGCAAAAGGTAAACATTGTAGATATTAATGAAGAAATAAAACAAACATGTGACTTTTTTCTTTTCTTTACTCGGTGATATTCAGCTTGTTCAGGAGCCTGCTTTCTGGATTGAAAGCCGAACTCTTGCAGGTCACAGATAGGACTTTCTAGGCCATTAATATGTCCTTTTTTCTGGAAGTCAAGGTGACATGCAGATGTGTAGAAGTCTTCTCTATTTAAGGTCTGTTGTATGTATAGGGAACAAAAAGTAACAGCTAATGCTTTCCTTCCTATCCAAAGCCTTGCCTATGAGCTTGTGGCCCCACTCACTGGCCCAGGTGCTGAAACCCAGCACGTGGCCACTGAGCTTTACTAAGAAAGACATTCTTCAGTTCTGCCATTCCACCAAGATTTTTTCATCTCTCTGTTTTTGAAGGCATCTGCTTTAAGTTCACCCCATTCACTTGTCCCTTGCTAGTTGTATCCCTGCTCCAGCACCTTACCACAAATATTGCCACCAGGCTAAAGTCTGAGTTAAGTCAGAGATAAAAAAAATAAAACATAAATAAAAATTTAAAAAGAACTAAGAACCAGTTCTGTTATTTAATGAATTTTCAGGGCTCTTATTTATATGATCATATTCTGGAGCTGCCATCTGGACTAAATAGCTTCCTCTTTCTACCTCCACCCTCTGCCCGCCTCTACTCCCAACACTCACACTAAAGCCCTTGACCAAAGAGAGAATACCGTATCATTCTATTTCTTATATTTCAATTTCTTCTCATTATAAAAAGCAGAGAAAGTAATTGGAAATGAATCAAGACACAACCATAGGAAGATAATTAATGCCTAATAACCACATTTTTGCACCCGTTGCTTCTCTTAGTTGGGGTTAGGAGTATTCACTCTCAAGCCACGTCATCCAAAGTCACAGCACAGATTTGCACTTTCCTGTACTTTGATCCCTTGGCCATATTGCCTGGTTTCTGCACCTATGTTTCCTCATCTAAAATAAGGAAAGTAATAATGTCAATCTCTTAGGGCAGGTATGAGGGTTAAAAGACTATATGTATAAAACGATTAGCACATTGTAAACCACAGTTAACATTGGATTACACCAGGAGAGACATGCTCTGATCTCAGCCAGGAAAGGTTGCTACTTTCCAAAACAGAGTATAATTTAAACAATTCTTAATTCCTCTTTGATGCAGCTTTCAAGTTTTATTTTAGCTTAGTGCTGCATTTGGAAGCATGTAAATCTTTCCATTTTATGCTCTAGAGAAGCTCTACATGGATGAGAAACATTTACAAAGTAAATATAAAGTTAGGTGGCTCTTCCCACTGTGGATGTGAAAAGACTAGAAAGTGCGTAGATTCTCCTTGGATTTCTCTGTAAAAAGATGAATTGGCCAGCCATGGCTTGAACCCTGGTAACCTATAAATAAATCTCTTTCTTCAAATCTTGTTGATGGAAGACAGCGTTTTATGCTCTGGTTTTTTATAGAAATAATTGATGTTTTTAGATGTCTAGAATCTTTCCTTCTACCAAGAAATGGCTTCATCTATAATTTGCTGCCATATTTACATTCTATCTTTGTCTAAATGGTATTAAACATCCAGTTGCAGGGCAATAATCAGTGCAAAAGCAGTCACAAGTTCAGAAAAGCACCATGCCTGCTGCACAGTGAGCTGCCAGATATGGGTTGAAGAAATGCATGAAACAGCTTAAGAGTGAAGAAATATGCTATCATGGATGTTGCTTGGGAATATTGAGAGATAATTTTCCAGATAATATTTAGTCCAAGTTATTATTTCCATACATAAAACTACAAGTTGCAGAAAACCTTCATACCACCACCACCAGCCATAGTATAAAATCTGAGACATTCACAGGCTTTTTATAGCAGGCATCTGAGCAAAAAGCTCCCAGGGCACCAATCTGCATTGCAGAAGAGGTGAGTTGCAGTATTCCCAGGATTTGCTCACTTTAAGCCTTAGGATAATCATGGGCTTGTTTAATCATTCATTCATTTTTCTGAAATCAAGGAAAATGAGTATCTTAAAGCAAAATTCTAGGACCTGTTACTGGATATGATTTCATTCTGGCTCCAGCCTATGCCATTAATCTTTGGGATGCAGCTGAGTGCCACCATCTCAGCCTTCCCATTTTCCATGTATGAACCTGACCTTCAAAAACCTTCAGCTTCTGCCATTCTGGCTGCTGGCCAGGTCCAGAGGTCAGCTCAATGAACATCTATTTCTCTACGATGGGCTCAAACTCCCTGATGTACTCTTCTTTGTACCTCTGAGAAGCATTGACTTTTTTTTTTAATTTTTCTCAAAAGTTGCATTTTAATACATGTTATCAAACATAACAGAAAAAAACAAATTTTCAGAAGCTGTACACACTGTTCACTGAAAACATTTGTTGAGGCAAATAGAAAAAAAATTGTTACAATCATAATTTTTCTAGCTTTGCACAAAATTATAAGCAGATTACATTCTTCATATTAAACACC
>PVHX01010844.1:0-66996 GCA_004024805.1 Geosciurus inauris | reverse complement strand
GAGGCAGTCACTCATGTACTCAAGGAAAATTGATTTTGGAATACATTCATGTAAAACCCAAGAGTGAGGAGCAATCCTTAGAATTCAGATGAAAAAACATAATATAGTTAATATTAAATACAGTGATCGGGCAACTCTTCTCTTCCTTTTCTTTTTTATGGTTTGTGCTGATGTGTCCTTGATCAGGGCCTGTTTTGTTTATGATTAATGAATGACTCACCTTGAGCTGCTTTCTGTTTATTCCATACTTATGGATTTGAAGAGGTCATGGTTGGACTTGGGAATGCTCAGGAATTTGGGACAAAAATGTAGATGGTTCAGAAGATGTCCAGGGGTAATGGATACTAGGAGAACAACTTGTTAGCCTGCAAGTTTCCAAAACAGGCTCCCTAAGTCTATAATCAAGCAAAATCCATTAATTTATTGAGCACCTACTGTAAGCCAGGTATAGTTTTACCTTTACAGAATGCTTGAAAGAGGGGAACAAGATCAGCCCCAACACACATACACAAACAAGTCACATTTCAGCTTGATCCCTTGATCTATCTGACACTCTCCACGTTCAAATGAGCATGATGAGTTTTTTCTCTGTGGTCTCAGTTTTCCTGCCTGTGCAATGGAGCTTCTGTAAGGTCTTTCCAGCTCTCTTCTGTTTAGATTTCCAGAGCTGAAAAAATAAACCAAAGATAGTGGTCTGGTGTGTCAGCAGAACTGTACTTTCCTCCTGGTGCTGTGGACCTCTTCTCCTGTGGCCTTCACCTCTATCCAGGAGCCAGAGCTTCCTAGGACCACTAGGGAGCTGGATTAAATGGGCATCATGCTCAGGCTGGTCTCCAGATGCTTTGATTTTGGTGCAACATCAAAGGTAATGAGTGATAACTCTATGTGTCCTCTTTCCAGGTGTGTCCACGGGGCAGCCATCCCTGGAGGCATGCACCTGGTCTTTCTGTTACTCATGTTACTTGTCTGGACCTGAGTGTGTAATTTGGGATTAGTCTTCTCATTGAGTCCTCCCTATTCTTCCATTTTGTGGTTCTAGGAGGGGATAGGGTTGTGCTGGCCCTGGCTAGGCCTCCCTAAGAGAACAAAGGTCTGGGTTCCTGGGAGAGGGTCTCCTGACTCTTTGGGCATCTCTCCAGCTGTCAGGTCCTGTCTGTGGCCTCTGAGCCGCCAACCCCCAGAGGTGCTCAGCAGTGCCTGCCACCTTGCTCCTGTCCTGCCAGCCTGCTCTGAAGGAATGCGGAGCCAGGGGACATGGAAAAAACCCGAGTTCAGAAGAAGCAATGGGAAGTCACGCCTGCCCTAGGAGTGGCACCCTTAGGCAGAGGTTGGGTACGGGGATCATAGGGACCTGATGCAGGTGTACAGGGGGGACCAAAGAAGCCCCTAGAAGTAGCATTGGCGCATCACCCTTGTGTCCTGGCTCTATACGCAGGAGTTACTTGTCTTGTACCAGCCTTGGGGCTTCTGTCCTCTCAGCTGTGATAGTAGGAGCTTGAAACTGACCTGCTTCATTCCTCTAAGAATGCCAGAGTTCAGATGTTCAGGTAGGTGGACCTACCACATCTCACCGAGTGCCTGCACAACTCCAGATTATTCATTAAGCAGTTCCATGTGCCAGGCAAGTGCCAGAAACTTGGACTAGGGTGTTTCTGTCCTGAAGGGTTTGAATTGTGGATATGAAGCTCACATTTTCCTATAATTCCAAAGGCAAAATCTATGTGACACCAGAGAGAAGCCTTTTCTACACTACTAAGGTTTCAGCAAAGAGAAGAACTTCATCTCCTGGCAGACCAAGACTGTGGGGTGGGACTCTGGTGTGAGGAACAGCCCCAGCAGGGGTGTAGGGGTAGCCCTGTGCCCAATGTTTGCCTGGATGAGTGACAGTTCAGTTCACCTGAAGCTGCGAGGCTGCTAAAAGATGATTTGGGCCTCTGGGGTCTTGAATAATACCCACTGAACTGATATCACACATTCTGGTTCCTCAAATTCTTTGCAGACATTTGGATCTTTAAAGCAAGGCTGAAGGGTTGGCAGCTGCATTGGCTCCCCAGGGGGGAAAGGATCTCCTAGAACCTAACGACCTCTCAGTCCTGGAGTCAGGCTGCACGTGTCTGTTCAGAAGCTCTGCTAATTTCCCAGGGCAAGGTTTCCTACCTAGGTGGCTTCAGACAACAGAAGTGCATTCTCTCACAGCTCAGGAGGCTGCAAATCTGGCATCCACGAGTGAGCAGGGCCATGCTTCCTCCGCAGGTTCTAGGGAAGGAAGCTTCCTTCCCCTTCCAGGCCCTGGGGGTACTGGCAGGCCTTGTGGCTCCTTGGCTTGCAACTCTATCGCTCTGGCCTCAGCCACTGTCAGCACATGGCCCTCTGTCTCACCAGTCTACCTGTCTATCTCCGTGTGTCCTCTCTGGGTTTAGGGCCCACCTGAATCTGATATAACTTCATCTTAACTACAGTGAATCCTTATTATTTGTGGATTCTGTATTTGCTATTTAACGACTCATGAAAATTTATTCATAACCCCCAAATCAATACACATGGTCATTTGCAGATAAACACAGAGAAGTGAAAAAATGTGAGCTGCCCAATGTGCATATTCCCAGCTGAGGCCCAAAAAGGCGGTGCCCTGACTTGGTGGTTCAGCCCTCATTAACAAGTGTCTCTTTGAAGCTTATTTAGTAGCATGTTTTTTTGCACTTTTTCACCTCGCATTGGTGATTTTGCTGTTTAAAATGGCCCCAGGTGTAGTGCTGAAGTCTGGTGTTCATGAGGGTAAGAAAGCTAACGTGCCTTCTGGGAAACTACAGGTTATGGTTTGGATGTGACGTGTCCCCCAAAATCTCATGGACAATGCTGGAATGTTCAGAGGTGAAACAATTTGCTTATGAGAACTGTTAACCTAATCTTAGTGGATTCATCCATTTGATGGAATAATAATTTTAGTGAATTACTGGTGGTATCTATAGGCAGGTGGGGCATGGCTGGAGGAAGCAGGTCAAGGGCCATGTTCTTGGGGATTATATATATCTTTTCCCTGATTCCCCTCTCTCTCTGCCCCAGCTCTCATAAGCTGAGTAGCTTTCCTCTACCTGCCCTTCCGCCATGATTTTCTCCCTCATCTTGGGGCACAGAGCAATGGAGACATCTGGCCATGGTCTGAAACTCTTAAACTGTGAGCCCCAAATAAACTTTTCCTCCTCTGATGTGAGGTATTTTGATCACAGCAACAAAAAGCTGACTAACACAATATGAATATTAGATAAGCTTCATTCAGGCATGGTTGTAGTACTGTTGGCCATGAGTTCAGTATAAACAAATCAACAATATGTGTTAAATAAGGTGTCTTCAAACAGAAATATACATAAAACACACACCAAAAATTGCACGGTACTTTCTGATAAAAAATATTTTGACCGCCAGTCCCAAGATCTTTACCCTCTACTTCCCCTTAGGAGTACTGGCTCAGAATTCTTTAGTTCAGTGTTATTGGTTACCTGACAGAGCCTAACTATGGCCAATAACAAAAATTGATGGAAATTATCCTTGCAAAGACTCTATTTCAGGATAAGAGCATTCTTCTTGTTAAGAATGCAGAGTTTTAGGTCCCACACCCAGAAGTTATAACTCCTGTGGCCTAGGAGTGGGCCCAGGAATCTGCATTTTAAAACAAATTCCTGTGCAAGCTTGGGGACTTGTGGATGTCACTTCCCTCTGGATTTCAGTGTCCTATTCCTAGAAGAGAAGGATCCAGACACAATCTGCTCTTCTGGGGACTCCTGATGTTCAGCCTCACTCCCTCTTATGATTAGGATGATGAGACAGATTCCAATGATGCTTTGGATTCAACTCAGTCCTAAATGGGCACAAACTTGAATTCAGTCACAAGACCTTGAAGCTGGTCCTACTCTCTCTGGGTCATTTATGGCCTGGTTTCTGCTGGAGTGGATTCTATAGGGACTATAGTCTATGATGAGTTCCTCCAGGGGAATCTTGGGTGTTAACCATGGGAAATGCAGCCCTAAGCATTGCCACTCTGCCTCAGGGATCCAGAGCACCAGTTCCAACTGGGCAAAGCCCCTTACCCTCTCTGGACTGGCACTTATTTCTGTAATAAAGGCATATTGATACTGCCTTAGAGGGTTGTATGAGCATTAAATTTTAAAATGTGGTAAAATCACCCTGGCACCATATTGAGCTTGCAATAAATGTTAAGTAGTAGTATATTCTTAAGTATTTGGAACTTCAAATTTCCATGTTTTTCTCCAAAGTACTTTCATTTTTGTTCTCTTATACAGTTTCTTTTTTTAAAGAACCCTATAAAATAGGTAAAATGGCCCTTGCTTATCTGGATACAACCTACCCGCCAAATTTTAACTCTTTGGATTAACTTCCTGAAATTTAAAAAAGAATTTGTTAAAAACATGGTAGAGGATTCAGAGGAGATTGCTACTAATTCACAAACATTCTTCCCTTTTAAGAAATTCTTGACCCCCACTTTACACCCAGTTTTAGCTGGCATCAGTTTCATATTAGAAGTGGTTTGTTAGAGGTGAATTGGTGTTAGGTGATGTTCCTTGGTGACAGTAGCAAGAAAGGTCATCTGACAATGAGAGAAAAGATAAAGCTTCAGGAAGAAGCCGGAGTGGCTCAGGAATTGGTTCGTGGCTACTGGATTTAAGGGCGCCTGGCTTCACACTGGTTGGTAACCAGGAGAACATCACTACAGTTATTTTACTGATGATAAGTTTGGAATAATTTTGGGAAGAGTATAAGCCTTCAAGCAGATTTACCTGGGCTGGAATCCCATCCCTGACCAGCCCTGTGATCTTCCTTGCTGGAGCTTCTGTTCCTCCGTTTGTACAATGGCATAATAGCGTCCCTGAGGCAGAGTTGGAGGATTGGAGATAATGGTGTTTGCAAAGCATTTATCACAGTGCCTGGCACTAGCATTTTCAAATGGCATGTTCACAAAATATGATCGAAGTATGTAATGTGCGTATGCAAATAACATTAAAATGTAGCACTTTACAATTTCTGAAGCATTTTCAAACCTGATCTCTCAATTGCTCCTCACAATGAACTTTCATCCATCCATCCATCCATCCATCCATCCATCCATCCATCCATCCACATACCTACCCATATGTCCATCCATTTTCCCATCCATCCACCCTGTGATTGGCATTGGCTAGTTACATAGTAGTGGGCAAAACATAACAAAAAGTCTTCACACTTAAGAGCTCAGGGTCTGGTGGGAGTGCTAGATCACAGACAGGTGAGGAAACAATCAAGTAGCTATGTAAAAAATTCATATTTTGTAATTATTTACAAAATAATTGTAAATTGTAAATAAAACACGATGCTGAGAGATGCAGGGGGATGTCCTTGTTAGAGAGTGGTCTGAGATGGCTTTGGTGAGAGGATCACATCTAAGCTGAAATCAAGGAAGACAGCCATGGACAGACTTAGGAAAGGAACATTTCAGGCAAGGGGAAGATACCTAAAGATCCTACTGCAGAGAAGCTTGAATCGTTGCAATTATGATGTCCATTCACCACTCCATCTGTTTGGAATTGCTGGAGACAAGCCACTCGTGAGGCTTTGCTGTTTTTTCGTATATCTGAAGAGTCCAAGGGGTTAAATGTGAGCTCAAAGTCTCAGGGCAGGAAATGGCCCACTCAGTACTTGAGCCCTGGCCACAGATAGATAAGCCACTGCCAGGAGATCAGGAGTGGCCTCTGATGTCTCCAACATACCTTATATAAAACTATAAGAGATTTCTGTGACTTTGGCCAGAAAATGATGAATTTGGGCACCCAATGAGGATAAAATATTTCATTGTCTAGAATGTTACCTAAGGGGAATAAATATCTCCCTGACTAAGTCCAACCATGTCCAATATGTATGATGTAGTGCTTTACAATTAGTCCCTTGTCATGTGGGAGAAACTGAGGCCAAGAGAGACAGAGAGAGTTTTCTCAATCATGTGGAGGGCATAGGATGGGGCCTGCCATGGTCTGGATGTGGTTTGTCCCCCAAAGATTCTTGTGCTGGCATCTTGATCCCCAGATGTTGAGAGCTAGTAGAACCTTTAAGAGGTGGGCCTAGTGCAAGGTAATGAGGTCATTGGGGATGTTGTCCTTGGACAGGGTTGACATAGTTCTTGTGGGAGCCCAGTTAGTTCCCTCAAGTGAGGGTTCTTACAAAGGAGCAGGTCTGGTCCCTCCTCTCTGGCTTCCTATCTCACCATCTGATCTCTCCCTCACCTGTGCTTCCACCGTGAAAGGCTGAACAAATAGGTCTGCCCAATCTTGGACTTTTAGGCTTCAAAATGGTCAGCTAAAGAAACCTCTTCACGGGCTGGGGTGTGGCTCAGTGGTGGAGTGCTTGCCTAGCATGCGTGAGGCAATGGGTTCGATCCTCAGCACCACATATAAATAAATAAAATACAGGTTCATTGACAACTAAACAAAATATTAAAAAAAAAAAAAGAAACCTCTTCACTTTATAAACTACTCAGCCTCAGGCATTTTGTTATGTCAATGGAAAAGAGATTGATAGAGGGTCTGATCTTGACGTTGGCCCCTTCCAATCATCAAGCCACAGCTTATCTATCCTCTTCATGGTTTTCCCAAAAGATTAGCCCAGCGCATGGCCCCTTCCAGAGCAGCTTCTATTGCATGCTCCTTTGTTGGTTTTCCAACTCTGATGAGCCAGGTCATTTTGGTGTCAGTGGTACAAAGTCCAACAGCCCACATTCATGTCTTTTCTTCCAAGAACAGTGCAACCTTGGATTATTGATAAGCCAGCTGCCTGTTGACCTTTGGTGTTGATGGTTACAGTGTGTTTTCTGACTTTCCAACCAAATTTTTCCAGAACAATTTGTGCTTTGGCCATTAATCTATAACCAGGCATTTCCCTGTTGATTTGGGGAGAACAACCATACCTGCTCTCTAAGCAGAAGGCTAACAGTAAAGCAACATGTCACGTACATCTCTCTCTTGAGCAGTGTATGGATGTCAGCTGCTCACAGGTACCTTTCCTAGCATCTTCAGAGGCCTTGCTCTTTCCCTAGAAAGGAGCTGGCAGGGACAAAGACATGGAAAAGGAGCTGTGGTAATGACCCCATCCATCTCAGTCAAACGCAGACCTGGGAGGAGAGCTGCCAAGCTGAACGAGCCTCTGACGTGCCCGGCTGAGTTCCAAGGCAAGAGAGCAAAGATGTCAAGATGTTCTGACTTGTGGCCTGGTGGCACGTCCACAGTTGGCATGCTTTGGTCTGACCATGGCCTCTGTCAGAGCAGCTGCCTGAGGCCCATCTCTACTGGCCCCAGGCCCTCCCTGCCTCCTCTCGGACCAGGGACTTACATTCTGGAGGGCTTGGGGATGTGACTGGCATAAACCCTCTGCAGGGCTTGAGAGGGTGGGCACCTGGGTCAGGAGCAAGTTGGCCTGTGGGTAGGTGAGGTGCTCGGGATGACACTTGGGTCTATGGTGTACATGCATGTTGGCAGGGGGCCCACTCACCGTGGCTTAGGGGACTGTCCTGCGGGGAGTGTCCTCACAGCTCCTCAGAGCTTGTGAACACTGGGTGTGATCTTTCTATCATGGGACAGTGAGCGGGCCACTGCTCCTTCTGCTGCCTCAGTTTCCTCAGCTGTGAAATGGGTAACTGTGGCCCTTACTGCTTAGAGCTTCTGTGAGGATGAAATGCCGGAGCGCACATTTTTGCAGGTGTAGTACATTGTAAGAAAACACAAATAAAGATTATTATTTAAGGATCAATTTCCTCAATGTCCAGGTCATAAGCACAGCTTTGAGGGGTCAGTGGGTGAGACCAGGTAGAGATGGCTGCGAGAGCTACTTGCATTTGTGGCTATCCGGCAGCCCATGGCCCTTGCAATGCAGAACCACCTGGAGAGGGCTATTGACCTACAGCGTGAGGGGCCCACGGTTGCCCTAGTCTCTGTCCATGGTGACTCTGTAGTAGGTTCTGTCGACACCCAAACTGTATCCTCTTAGCCTCTTAACCTGTAGTTGCTGGCAGTTCCTTTTGGGTTCTACCCCAACATCCACCTCCTCTTTCCCTCGAACATCAAAGGAGCTTGCCTGAGGAAATGCCAGCATCCAGCCCGGCAGTGTGTGTGCTCGTGTGTGTGTGTGTGTGTGTGTGTGTGTGTGTGTGTGTGAGCGTGTACACAGGGGCCAACTGCAGTCCCTGGGGATGGCGGTTGTTGGAGAAATGGCCCCGCCTCCCGATCCTCCAAGGAGATGAATGCCAGGTGTCTTCTACACGCCTCCTCAGAGGGCCCCAGTGGGACTGAACCCAGTTGCTCACAGCCTCACCCGACACATTCTGTGGTGTCTTCCCTCCCTTCAGGTCTTAGTTTCTCTCTGCCTCATGTGTGCTTCCTGGGATCACTATCTGTCTCCAACTAGAGGCTCCTTTTGGAGATGGACCCCAAATGCCCACCTAGGTTTCTGGGACCCAGGGCTTCCTCAACCAAGGGCCCTGAACTGACCCTCCTGTGAGCCGTGTGCCATCAGAGCCTCACTGTCCTGTCAGCTGCCCTCTGAGAAGACCTCAGGGCCTCACCCCACATCTGCATGTCATGAATGGGCCCCTTGCCCAGCACACATCTTAGACCCCAGATTATTGGTGCTTTTAAAAGTTCCCTTGGTTGTGCCCTTGACCAGGGAGATGAGGTGGAGGCCATTGTGGGCATCCAGGCAGCGAGAGGGGATTCAGGCCAAGAAGAGAAATGGTAGATTTGAGATGCTTTTTGTTGATAGAGCTAGTAAGAGTTCCTGGGGGGTGGGCTAGGATGGGTAAAAGCAAGAGAATAGAAATGACAGATACTAGATTTGGGCTTCAGAAGTGGGCTGGGCTTGCACACTGTTGGTGCAAATTAGAATAGCTATTGTGGAAAACAGTATGGAGGCTCCCCCACACAAGTAAAAATAAAGCTACCATATGATCTAGCAATACCATTCCTGAGTGTATATCCAAAGGAAAAGAAATCAGTGTGCTAAGAGATATCTGCTTTCCCACGCTTATTGCTCACAATTGCCAATACACGGAATCAACCTAAGTGTCTACCAGTGGATGAATGGATAAAGTGTGGTATATATACACAGTAGAATACTACTCGGCATTAAAAAGGAAAAAGGGAGCCAGGCATGATGGTGCATATCTGTAATCCCAGCAATTTGGGAGGCTGAGGCAAGAGGATCCCAAGTTAGAGGCCAGCCTCAGCAACATAGCAAGGCTGTAAGCAACTTAGTGAGACTCCATGTCAAAAAATAAAAAAGGGCTGGGATATGGCTCAGAGGTAAAGCAGTCCTGGGTTCAATCCCCTGTACCAAATAAACAAACAAATAAATAAATGGAAAAAGGAAATAATACGCAGCAAGATGGATAAACCTGGAAGTTATTATGTTAAGTGAAATAAGCGAGGTATGAAAAGATAGACATTACAAGATCTCACTTAGGTGTGGAATCCAAAATTGTCAAACTCAGAAACAGAGCGGAGTGGTGTTTTCCAGAGGCTGAGTGGCAGGGGCACTGAGGAAATGTTGGTCAAAGGATGCACAATTTTAGTTAGGCAAGAGGAATAAATTCAAGAGATCTATGTAGGATATGCTGACTACAGTTAATAACAAGGTGCTGTATATTTTAAAATTGCTGAGAGGAGATTCTCAATGTTCTCACTATGTACACACAAACATGCACAAATTATGCTAATAAGTCATACTAAGTAGCTTGAGTTAGCCCTTTGCCTGCTGTATGCCATAAATATGTACAAGTTTTCCTTGTCAATGAAAAATGAATGATAAGCCAGGCTCAGTGGCACAAGCCTATAATCCCAGTGGCTTGGGCGGCTGATACACAAGGATCTTGAGTTCAAAGCCAGCCTCAGCAACAGCGAGGGGCTAAGCAACTCTGTGAGACCCTGTTTCTAAATTAAATACAAGATAGGGCTGGGGATGTGGCTCTGTGGCTGAGTGCCCCTGAGATCAATCCCAAGCATCCTCTGGAAAAAAAAGGGAAAAAAAGAATAATAATAATAAATAATAAAAAGTTGCAGTAAACAATGGAAAAATAGTTTGGTGGTTTCTAAAAATCAAGACCCAGGTGGATTGTGGGGCAAAGGCAGACAGGGTAAGGCACATGTCAGAGGCTTGGCGGGCAATGCAGGTAGTTCACACAGGGATGCATGTGACACCCTCGGCCTCCCCAGATGAGTCACAGGATGGGGATCTCCGACAGCCAATATCCCTGATAGGCTTAAGGACAAAAGAACACAGCCCCTGGCTAGCCTGAGGGACTCAGGGGATGTGTGGAAAGAGGACTTTGGGTGGATGTAGCCTCCCTGTGGGCTGTGTCCCTTGGAAACATGGGTCACTGGAAGGAGAGGTGGCGAGTGGAAGGTGACGACACTGCTCACCTAGGAGCCATCTGCACACTAATGCAAACAGCCTCGTCTGTCAGGGCGGGCGAGGAAAAATGACCGGGCCACCCTGCTGCGTAGCCCAGGGAGAGGGGTCCTTGGCCCTGTGAGGTAATCCCTCTGATGATGTATGGCCTGGAGAAGGGTGGGGTTAATGATCTTCAGCGGGACCCAGGAGTAAAACACAGTAATTTCATAATACAGGGTGTGATGGATTAAGGCGTGTTAATACCGGGAGTATACATTAAGGGAAATGATCTTGCTGGCATACTAAATGGCAAAATAAAAGCACTTTTAGAAACTTCCATGATTAATTGGTCTGCCCTTTTAGTTCTGTACCATGATAAAGTAAAGCTCACTTTTCCTCGTCACCTCCCAGGCAATCCCTCTACAGCTCCCTGGCCCTCTGAGGACCCCCAGGAGGCCGGCCAGGGGCCAGAGCCCAGACCTGCAGCCCGGGGCAGGCTCATGCATCATTTTCTGGGGGTTCAAGCTCTTGTCTTCACCATCCTCATTGTTTTTATCAAGAGTGTTTACCAAGCCCTTAGTCTACTGATCTGCATGAAACTGCTGATATTCTATGATTCGAGATTCAACAGAAACCACCATTTCACATGCTTCAAAAATACTCTGGGCAAAGTCCTTGGAAAACAGGAGCAGACAGAGTTGAGGAATATGTGCTTGTTCAGATCCAGGCTTGTTCAGATCTCAGCTCCTCCACTTACTAGATGCCTAATCTTGGGCAAAGTATACAACCTCTTCATGCCTGGGTTTCTTATCTATAAAATGGAGATGGTAAGAAACCTACTTCATGGGGTTAGAGGGATACAACAATCATTCATAAGGTATTTAATATGTGTTGGGCACTGTGCATGCATGTCTGGGGCTTAGAACAGTACTTGTCACATAGCAAGTGTTCAGTAGATTATAACTTCTGATGTGAAGAGTTTTTCAATATCACTCAGCACCCCTGAGAGGCAGCCAACATTAATCTCTCCATTTCACAGGTAGGAAAAGTAGAGGAATGGAGAGTTAAATAAATTGTAGAAGCTCCTATAAAAAGGAAGGTTCAGAATTCAAGGCACTAATGGGCTAACTGAACTAATGGGCTCCCCGCTCCAGCCCCTGGCTCTCTCTCCTTGGGAGAAAATGGCTGCTTTGGTCCTTCTCAGAGGTGATAACTCTAGAACCAGAGGCAAGAAGAGCCTCTGAGTCTGCACTCAGACGCTCGCTCGCTGGATGCTGTTTTTGTTCTTGGGAAACCCCAAGGAAGCTGGCTCACCACCGTTGCAGATCCCCAGTGTGGAGGTAGCCAGGATGTTGTGGCCAAGAGTGCCAGACCAGGGCCAGGAGGCTCAGGACCAAAGCTCAGTGATTTCACTTGCACACACTGAGACACCAGGAGAGCCACCTGCTTGAGTCTCTTCACCTCCCAGGGATGTGATGAGACGTTAAACAACCAGGCAGGGGGTGCTGTGTAGTCTGTAAAGTCAGGAATAGCTGCCAGGTAGGATTCATTATCCCCGCCTTCCCTCCACCCTCCCTCTGCTGCAGGAGGGCAAAGAAAGTCCACTCCTGAGCAGGGGAGGCTGTGGGGAGAAGCAGGCTTGTGACTAGTTCTACCTTCAGCTTCTACCTAGTTCAGGCCCTCAGCTTACCTGACCGGCACCCATGGGACCTTCATGCAGGGAACTTCAACTTCTGGGATGCTGATAGCAGCTGGCTCCTCAGACTCCTCCCCTGTGATACTTGGAGACTGCATCTTGCGCACCTCTTTAGCTTCCTTATTCATTCATCCTGTATCACCTTCCCTGGGTACCCACTTCTGCTTGGGCCACCGGAACACAGCAAGAATACAACAGGGCTGATTCTGGTCCTTGGGGAGCTTACACTTGAGTGGCACTAAACACACTGACCATCCACTTTAGGGCTGATTGAGAGAAGATGGAGATAGACTCCTACATCCTGGAAATATTCAAGGTGTGTGTGGGGAACTCATACTTCTACCAAGGCTGGGCAAATAGTGCCCATGAACGAGGCAGGTCAGATGTGATGCAAAAGGGTGTGGTGTGGACGGCTGGGCCCTGGAGAGCACATTCCTGATGACAGGAGGTGGCCGCTGCTCAGCCCCAGCAATGGCCACCATGTTGAAATGTAGGGCCACTGGGCCTATCTTATGCTTTTCCTAGAGAATGTGGAAATATGGAATTTTTTCTTTGAAGTAAGCCAAGCCCAAAAAACCAAAGGCTGAATGTTCTCTCTAATAAGTGGATACTGATCCATAATGGGGGAGGGACATGGGGGCAGGAAAGATGGTGGAATAAGATGGACATCATTGTCCTAGGTACATATATGACTGCATGTATGATGTGACTCTATATTGTGTACAACCAAAGAAATGAAAATGTATGCTCCACTTGTGTACAATGAATCAAAATGCATCCTGCTGTCATGTCAATTAAAAAAAAAACATGAAAAAAAGGGATTTTTTTCTTTGAAATTTCCTGATTTAAAAATATTAGCAACTAATTTTTAAAAAGTTTTAACAACATTCAGGTCACATGGAATCCACCTGCTTTCATGGTGCATCACACTTTCCCAAAGAAGACCTCATTTGTGCCTCATAGTGGCTGTGGGAAGATGGCTATCACCAGGTGTTCCCTCAGTGACGTCATCCAGGACACAGCACAGGCAGAATACTATACTTCAGCTTGGTTATTTATTTCTCACTTTTATAAAGCTCCTAGGAGTGCAAAAGAAGAAAAGGAGATAAGAAAACCAAAAGCAGCCCTGTCTCTTTCATCATTCATGTGCATCAACGAATGAATGAATGAATGAATGAATGAATGAATACCAGCTGTCGGGCAGTCTTTGCCTTTGCTGAGAAACCATGAGCCCCTGAAAGCAAAGTCATTGCCTCTAAATTCCATGCCTGTGGAGCAGAGAGAGAAAAATAAGGAAACTGTAGTCCGAGTATGTTTCCCTTAAAAATATGGAAGACAGGCAGATTGTACCATCAGACAAATATAGCATTAGCAGAGTATGAACTTCTGCTCTAAAATTACATTTAATTATTGTTACATTTTAGACTTTGTAGGAAATAACAGCACGGAAGTGTGACTTTCAAATTAGCATTGGGAAGTGTCTGTGAGGTAGGTGAGGGTTTGAAGAAACTGTGGGGTTTTGAGCCTAAAATTACATGACATTTATTTGCAACCACAAAATCAGGTTGATTGGTTATTGTTCAAATTCATCTGTTAGCAAGAAGAATGGCTATTATGTTCATTCCCACTACACACAGATTCGCCACCCTCCCCTTATTTTTTTTAGAAAGGACAGATGCATCTTCAGCTCTCTCTCCTCTGTGCCTTGACCTATTGCCATTGATGAGGCCGAACCAGAAATGCAAAATCTGAAGGAAGAGTCATTTCGCCTTGTTATAGGACAACACCAGTGGCACTTCCTCAGCCCCTTAATTCATTTCTTATAGTTTTTCTTGTCACATCCAGTTGCTTTATAGCTTACTAACTTGCAAGTTATAGTTGTAATTTATGGTCAAAATTGAGTGGTAGCAAATCAAGGAATATTTCCATTGATTACCCTAAATTGTCTAATCTCCTGTATGTTTTTAGAACTTGATTGGGTGGTATTTACTGATTGCCTTCATCTAATTTAAAAATCAATCAATAGCAACAATGAGGGATGGGGGATAAATTGAGTCTAATGCAGCAAATATCCATCAGCCGTCGGCACAATCACATCTGTGGGCGGTTTTAATACATAAACCCAAACGGCCTGGAGCTGGGCGTCCAGGGTAGATGCTCTGAAAATTCCTGCTGGCATCTCAGGCCTCTCGTATTGTCTCTTTAGGGTGATTGCCCTCTGCTAAAGCAAACATATTTCACTACAATAAAGCTGTAGCCAAGGAGATAAAAACAGGATCTGATTGCATTTCAAGGCTCGCCAGTCCATCTTCTCCCCCTGCACCCTCTGAGGATATTAATGGGAATTAACATAACTCCAGCCTTTCCTTGTTAACTGTCTGCACTAACCCAGAGAGAAACATTCACACACTCACGCATTAATTCATGCCTTTGACACTCAAGTGAATCTGTTTTTATTTCCATTCAATGCTTTCTGGGCGTTTGCTGTGGGCCAGTCATGGACCAGGGCATTTGGATCCATTATAGCTCGAGGGTGACTCTGCATGAGTGTGGGTTCCATTGCACAGATGAGCCACCCAGGCACGGTGAATTCTACAGCTGACCCAGATGCGTGGAAAGCTGCATCCACACCACAGGCTTGTTCTGAATGCAGAACACCCTGGAGAAAGCAAAAGAAACCAAGCCCAAGTCCCTTGAAGAGTTATTTCCTGCTGGTGACCAAACCTGTGCTTAATTCATGATTAGACAAAGCAGGAGGAAATAGTGTTGCAATTATCATGTGAATGTCAGTTATGGACAATAAAGGGGCAAAGAGAATAAATTTTCACTTAGGAACTGAAGAGCTTGGAAATATCAGGGTTTTCTCCCCCTAGAGATAATTGGACCTCACTGAAAAAAATTTTTTTTCAGGCTCCCAAGGAAGGGCAGATGGAGTAAAATCTTTATGCAAGTTTATTTGTTTTTGATATGCAACATGGTTGAGCCCTCACCCTTCTTGGACCTTGGTCTAGTAATTGGTTCTGGCTCACCACACCCTTCAGCCTGGAGGAAGGTTTTGGAGGTCTGCACACTCAATCTGTTCTTTATATTGGTGAGCACCATTTTCCCTGGCCCTGGACTCAGGAGGAAACACCTCTGGTATTACAGTCAACCATGGAGTGTTGAAGACGGGAACTTAGGAAGACTCTAACTTGCCCATTCCTTAAGTGAGAAATGCCACCTGGCATCCTTAAATAAAAGCAAAATCTGGAATGTGGTCAGATCCTATCACTGAGCTATAGACCTCAGCAGGGCTGTGGATCCTTCTGACCTTGTTCCCTGAGATGCTCAAGTCATCTTTTTGAATATGTGAGCTACTGAGCTTTTCTCCACCACAGGGTTCCATTCTGTAGACTCAGAGACAACTGGCCATGCTTTTCCTGGAACCCTCGGGGACAGGGCGTTGTACTTAAAAGTTTGCTCTTTTCCTCTTACATTCCCCATGCTGCATCCTTTCTGCTCAGGAAGTCCCCTTGGCTGAGCCTACTGATGGTTGTGATATCTCTTTTCCTTCTTCTTTCATAGCAAAGAAAGCTTTATATCTTTGCAGGGCCCAGAATGGCACCTACCAGCCCCAGCCTGCCTGGAAACTAAGCGTGACTAGCTAAATTTAGCTTAGGAGACAGAGGTGAGGTTTTTCAGAATGATCTTTGTGAACGTTCTTTCAGAAAGAGTTGGTATGCCACATAAAAACATGTATGCTAATGTTTGCAGCAGTTTTATTCGTAATTATCAAACAACTAGATACAACGAAGATGTTTCTATGATAGTATGACCCTTTATCTCTGTGGTCTTTTCCCCCCAAACTCATAACCCTAGTCTAATCATGGGGAAAACATCAGACAAATGTTTGATCAGACAAATGTTCCAACAGAGGGATATTCTGCAAAACACCTGATTTGGTACTCCTCAAAATTGTTGAGACCATCAAAAATAAGGACAGTCGGAGAAACTGTCACAGTCAAGAAGAGACAAAGGAGACATGTGAAATGGAACAGAAAAAAGGATGTAAGGTTAAAACTAAGCAAATCCCCTAAGGTATGGACTTTAATTAATAATTTATCCAATACTGGTTCATTAATTTTGAGAAATGAACCACACTAATGTAAGATGTTAATAATAGGGGAAACTGGATCGTGGGTACTATGTCTCTCTATACTAGCATCACGTTTATTTTGTACAATTATATTGGTAAAAAAATATTAAAAATAAAAAGGAGTCGGCATGCACCTTTCATCTCAATCTCTGTTGCCATTTTCTCCCTGTTACTTCCTGGAATGGCGGATCTGCTGGCCGCCATCTTGAAAATGGAGACAAAAGGTCGGCATGACCCTAAATAGTGGGGAGCAGTGAGCTGGAAGGAAACTGGGTCCCTGAGGACTTTGTGCAGCTGAGCAGCCACACCAGGCCTGGTTGGCCGACTTTCCGGCTTTTATGTAAAAGAGAGATAAAGTCTGATCTTGTCGAAATCTTGTTATTTTAGGTCTTTGTTTCTCACAGTCAAATCCAGTCCTCACAGACATGGCTCTTCGCTTGTTTTTCTTCAGGACACAGGTCCCCAGGGTGGAGGTCCCGGCTGCTCTGGGGAGATGGGGTGCAGGGTGCCTCCCCCTTGCCTCTTCCTGCCTGAGCGGCCACTCTGTGTGTGCCTCCCCCTTGCCTCTTCCTGCCACTGAGGCCCCTCTGTGTGAAGCGCAGCGTGGACACCACTGCTCTGTGGTGTTATGGCTCTCAGTTCTGTGGGGCTCCATAGGCCACAGAGACTTTCCCCTTCCACAGATGCACAGAATCAGAGATGAGATCCCTCACTCGGCTCAGGGAAAATGACGCCTGAAGAGAGGAACAGTCCTGGCATCTTGGAGCTGAGGTGGAAGTTCTTGCCTCTGATATCATCACCTGCCCACTGGACTGGCAATTTATGGACTGGTTTCTGAAAGTCTTAGGGGCTCCACAGAGATGAGGGCTAATTGAAAGGGGGCTTGATCAGAGAGATGTGGTGAGGTGGGCAAAGCCTGGATTCTCCAGCCTCTTGGTGAGGCAGGGTGGTTTCATTTGTCTCTGCCACAAATTAGATTTCTTTTGTTTTTCATTTTTTTAATGCTGTGGTTGGAAGCTGGGCCTGATGCATGCTAGACAAACACTCTACCACTAAGCTAAGACCCACTGAGATTTTATTTTTTTACAAAAGGGTCTGATGATAAAAATAATAAAAATGTGTAAGTGACAATGTGCCCAATTCACTGTACCCGTTATCCAATGCAGATGCTAAAAGTAATTTTATTGAGCATCTGCTGTGCACCAGCCCTGTGCTAGGCCCTCTGCCTACATCATTTCATGGAATGCCCACCCCAAACAGGCAAGGTAGGCATTTCCTCATGTTATGGGGAGAAACTGTAGTTCAAAGAGGTAAAGTAACCCACCAGGGGTAACACCCAGAGCTGGCTGTCCTAACCGCTAAAGCATACCGCCCTCCCTACTGTGGGAGTTAGGAGAACTAAAGTCCCTGCCAGTAGGTAGCTTGACATGTGGTTCCTTGCAGGGCCTGGCCCTTAGTGCCCTCCAGAGTCCACCTGTAACTGAAAGTTTCCAATGGACCCCTAGGATTCCTACAGCTCTCAGGAACCCAGTCAATCAATTACCAGAGGCCCAAGAAACTGGCTCATATGGAAGCTTGGAGCCTTCCTGAACCAGCCATCTTCCCATCTTCTCCACAGAGACAGGGTCACTTTCCTGCTCTGGTCCAGCATCACCATCAGGTGTGGACACTGTGGGGCCGAGGGGCTTGTCCATTACCTGGACATCTGTCAAGGACAGGCGTACTCATCACTTACACAAATTCACCCCCAAGATGTCAGGGTGGGCATCCTTTTTAAACAATTGAAAGGAACCCATTACTATCATTAGGCCCACCTGAGAGAGCCCCTCTGGATGATGGAAGAGGTTTCTCTGTCTGGCCTCCTCCTCGGCGGGTCATTAGTTAAAAGGGGAGTGGGGGTGGGGTGGGGGTGCTGGGGCGGCAGGCCAGGTCTGGACCACAGGGCTCCCTTTGGAGAAAGGAGCCAGAGACAAATGATTCGAGTCTGAATTCCATATACACCGGAGATTGCTTATCGATCCACATCAGAATATGCGGGCTGGCCCCGGGGACCGGCCGAGTATTTTCCCAGGGAGTTAATAACGCGGCAGCTGAGCTGTCTTGTCCAATTCACTGAAGCCAAGCCTCTAATCAGGGCCGAGTTTCTTATTTTGAGGATTCTTGCCACTTGTGTGAGCTGCCTCCCTTCCACTCTGCTGGGCCCTGCCGGTGATTGAAATGACAGCCCATGGATGGGGAGGCTAATCAAATTGTTTATTATCGACCTAAATCAATATGTATAGATTGTCGAAACATCACTGTCACGCCGCCAAAAAGTCATACTAATAATTCCCTGCCTGCAGATGTAATCCAGCCGCGATTTCTCCAACTTGAATTACATCTGAATTTAGGAGAGTAAAAACAATTAGAACGGGGAGGGGGCTCAAGGAGAGGGGGCGATAGGACTCTGCCTGGGAAGCATGTTTACACAATCCAGTGGCTCTGTGTTAGGTATTAATGATGAAATGTCACTTTGGTCTGCTTAAATGTGAGTCCTCAACTGGGGAGGGAGTCAAAAATCCACTCAGAGAAGCAAGTGGGAAAGATCTAGGGGAGGGTCCTCTCGGGGGAGGCTGTGCTCTGCAGGGGAGAGTGGAAGCATGGACAATCAGGACCTGAGGGGCTGGGCCATACCAGGAGACTGAGAGCAGGGGAGCCTAGGCACAAGTACTAGGTCATCTAAGGGACTGTCCTGGGGAGACACAGCATGGAGGTGACATCGGCCTTGAGCCACATTTTCCCTTCTGACTTAGAGACTGAGCATGGCTTCAATCCTTCCCAGAGGACAGTTGAGCAGGGGGAGGAGGAGAGTCCCAGGGACTGGTTTTCAGTAGCTAGTAGTAATCCAGCACCGTGAATGTGTTGTCTCTAGAACCAACTGCTGCTAGCCAATGTGAATCTTGTTAGGGAATTGGCAAAAGGCACTTATGTAGGTTTTTCATTACTGTAACAAATAACAAAGTTAATAAACTTATTAAAAAAGGTTTATTCTGGCTCATGGTTTTAGATGTTCTGGTTCATGACTGCTTGGCTCCATGGCCTTGGACCTGTAGTGAGGTCATGCATCATGGTGGGAGCATGTGAAGAAACAAGACCACTTGCTTCCTGGCCAGGGAGTGCAAGAGAAAGGGGAAGATATGGGCCCCACTATGCCTTTCATGGGCATGCCCCCAAAGACCTAAAGACCTCCCATTAGACTCCACCTCCCAAAGGTTCTGCCGCTCCCAATAGCACCACACTGGGGACCAACCTTTAACATGTGGGATTTAGGGGACATTCCAGATCTAAACTGTAACAGCACTCCTCCAGGTGGATTCCTTAGGGAAGGTAATCAATCTGGGTGGGGACAAGCCCAGCCCACTGGGCTTTGGGGATTGCAGCTTCCTCACTGGGGAATTGGCACCTGTGTGCACCACACTGTGGAGCAGTAGCCTATCCACACCCATCTCTGGGCTCCCCAGGGAGCTGGTTCAATCCTCACAGCAACCCCATAGGCTGACGGGATCATTTTCGTTACCATTTCCACAAGGAGACTGAGGCACCATGAAGGTAGATAATTTGCCCAAGGTTGTGGCTGACATGTGACAGCACCAGGTTTTGAACTCTGGCAATTTGCTGCCAAATCCTGGCCTCCTGGCCAGGCTGTGCCTGACTGGGGCTGGCTGGACAGGAGTCTGTTGAGGAGGCAATGGCAAACACTGCCTCAATCCCTGGTTTCCTGCCTTCTTCAGTCAGTTCCCCACCTGGCGAGGTGCCAAGACTCACCCGATGTTGAGTGATGGCTTCAGGCCGCTTGCTAAACATCTCATTTTTCTCTGAGTTCCCTCACCAGGCTGTAGGAAGAGGGGCAGCTCCAGGAGGTGACCTTTCCTGCAGCCACAACAGGTCCCAGAAGACTCAGGTGGTTCCTCAACTCACTGGAGCTTGAGGTGATCTCCAGACCTGCTGGAACCACATCTGGTTGAGGACTATCATAGGCTCTCCAGTCACCCTTCAGGAGCATGCCATTTGTTTCCTACTGGGGGCCAACCCCCCATTGGCATCTGTGGCATGTCCCTTTGCACACCTGTTTTGCACTAACCAGAGCCATGAGGTGTAACAGAACAGAGAAATCCCAAATGTAGCCTTGTCTGTGCCTGTCTGCCCCGCCCCTTCATTGAACCTGTACTATATGTCCAAATTCCATCTTCACCCCTAGGAGTGACTTCACCCAGAGCATGCTCTCTTTGGAAGGGGCTTGTTTTGGGGAGAACCTAGCCATGGGCAACCCCCTTGCTTGCCTTGACTGCCACATGCAGGGGGAAGGTGGCAGCAGACAAGCCACACGCCCTGAAGCTCACCAGAACCCTGGGAGTAGGCCAAGCTGCTGCTGCTGCTGGGGATGGAACCCAGGGCTTCCCACATGCCAAGCCCGGTTCAACCACTGTGCTGCATCCCTAGCCCCTCTCCACGTCTCAGGAAGCAGCCTGTAGGAACCTTGAGGGGGACCTGCCTGCCTAGAGCAGATTCAAGAACACACTTAAATTTTGTGTGTGCTTTTAATGAAACATAGAAAACCACCTCTCTGCAGCCTCACACTTTACCCAGTGCAAAGAAGCAGGAGGGGAATTTCAGACTCCAGAGACCCTTGAGAACACTTTGCAATTCCACAGACTTTCAGGTTCAAGTGGATTCCAAACTTGGCAAACACATTTCTCCTTGTCCCTAGAGAGAAAAAAATAAAAACCCACCAGCAAAAATACATTACACTGGGCATTATATTTCTGTGACGGAAATAACTCATTTTCATGACACACTATAATAATAGCAAATTATGGTACACAATGAATCCATTCTCATTAAAGTCTGTATGGAGAAAAGCAAAGAATACAAAATGTATACAATTGTTTAAAGGAAAAATGCCATGTAATATAAAAGATACTCTAATCATTATTTCTAATTACAAAGAAGAGAAAATCACTAAAAAATTTTTTACAGCATCTAATTACCAAAAAGAAAAAAAAAAAGAAAAAAATTCAGAGCCACAAAATAACTCTCCAAAAAATTAATAATGAAGGAGAACTTCAAATGACTGTAGTTTCTCAAAATCGATCTTCTTCCAATGGAATGTACAGGGAGCAGTTGGCAGAGCTGGATATGACGCTGGTTTTCAAGTGGTTCCTTGGTTCAGGTGTGGCAAGACCCTCTTTATGTCAGGTTTCCCACTGGGCGCACATGTGGCCTCGTTCCATTCTCAGGCAAACCCGTGTGTTAGGCATGGCTGTCCTCCTTTAACCTCGAGGAAACTGAGGCTCAGAGAGATCGTGTGGCTTACTCAACATCAAGGGTAAGCGCATGCTGCAGTCAGCCCACGATGATTCAGTGTGTGCCTATTGTTCTGGGATTATCATCAAAACCTCCCCGTTACCACCCTTGGTGAAACAGGCTACAGATGCCCAACGGTAGTCACCCAGTCAAGGATACTAGGAGTCAGGGTACTGCAAGCTGGGATCATGGCTTTCAAGGTCTAGAACTTTCGTGCTATAGAGGTGGTCACCGAAGAGTGCCCTCCGAGCTGCGTGGCAAGGCAAAAGGCTGTCCGATCTTCCTCGAGCAAGCCCATTTGACACCACCAGCTGAAATGTCCCCTTTTAGCTTTAGTAGCCAATGTCCCAGTGGCAGGATGGTGTGGATCAGAAGGGACAAGGGCAGGAATCTGGTGAGGAGGCCACTACTGTCATCTGGACACTAGAGGGAGGGGACCGGGATGAGGACAGTAGGGATGGAGAGAGGCAGATGGCCTTGACTTACAGTCATGAATCCCCATGACTTGGAGGTTGGGGGAGGCAGACATCCTGCTTGGCAGCTGGGTGGGCAATGGAACCCTTAACTGAGCTGTGGCAACTGCAAGCGGAGCTGGCTTGGGATGGGAGGGCCCTGGGTGGGATTTTGGATGTGCGGAGTTTGAGGGTCCAACTGTCTATGCAGCTTCTCCACGTGGATGTTTAAAAGGCAGCCTGAACTTAATGCCAAATAGGAGTCTGGAGTCACTGCTCCACACCTCACCATGAATCTACCCTTGCCCTTTGGTCACGGTGTCAGTAAATGGCCACATAATTCTACCAGTTATGTTAAAAATCTAGAGTCATACTAATAATGACTTCTTGCCTTCACTCCTGACAGTCCATTAGCAATTCTATCAGCTGTTCCTTCCAGAAGCATCCAGAAGGCAGCTCCCATCCCTTGCTCCTGCACTCTTCCCTACTGGTCCAAGCTGTAGCCATGGCGCACCTGGCTACTGTAATAGCGTCTTTGGTGGCTTCCATCTTAACCCTCTGGAGTCTTTTCCACCAATAGAAAGTGGAATGATATTTTTACAACCTAAATCAGATTACGTCATGACCCTGTTCAAAACTCTTCTCTAGCTTCCTGTACCAACTTGTGTGCCTCCAAAAGACAGGAGGAAATCCTAACCTTAGGACCTCAAAATATCACCTTATTTGCAACTCGGTCATTGTAGTCAACAGCAAGTGGAGATGAGGTCCCCTGGAGTAGTGTGGGCTCCTCCTCCACATGACTGGTGTCCTTGGAAGATACACACACGGGAGGGCAGAGTCTGGGAGATGCGGCTGCGAGCCAAGGCCTAATGGCCACTGTGGGGAAGGCAGAGAAGGAGTCCGCCAGGGGTTTCATAGCAAAGCGCCCTCCCTGACACCTTCTAGTCTCCAGAGCTGTGAAAGGGTAAACTTCTGTGGTTTTAAGCCATTTGGTAAGTGGTGTTTTGTTACAGCAACCCAAAGAAACTAACATGCCCTGAATAAAACCTGAAGTCCTGCCATGGTGGATAAGGCCCCTCACCCCTGGCCGTGGCCGTCCACCTGAGCACAGCCCCTGCCGTGCCGTCCTCCTGCTGTCAGGCGCTGGGCTCTTAGACCAGCTGTCCCTGCCTGGGCTTCTATGCTCCTGCTGGGACGGTTCCCCTCCCCTGGCCCCTGGGCTAGCACTCATCTCCTCTGCTCTGCACTCTGTCTTAACTACTCTATAAAAAAAATGTCTCATGGTCCTGACAACCTTTCACGGTGCTTTCCCCCTTTTCCATAGTGAGGATCATTTCCCCAGCCGTTACCACTGTCTGCAAAGATATTTTTTAAAGTATTGCACAACACTTGTCTTTGGCACTAAAACGTAAGCTCCTGAAGACAGTGGCTTTGCCTGCCTGGACGTGGAATGGGCAGTAGTAACCCTGCAGATATTGGAACCACATGCATCGTCCCACTTCACCCTCACAGCCACAGAGATGAATTCATTCAATCCCCGCACAACCCTACTCACACTCCCAATTCATAGATGGGAAAACTGAAGCACAGAGAAGTTGAGGAACTTGTTCAAGATCACACAGCTAGTAATAGATGGCAGAGTTGGAGTAGAAGCCAGTGAGGCTACCATGCCCTGCCCCTCACTACACCTGCTGATTACTCTGGGACCACAAGGGACTTGGCCCATGGTGTCATACCTCTCTCTTAAATCCTCAAATAAAATTTTTAAAAAGCACGCACAGCATTTTTCCTCTCCCTTTTATTTCCATCTGCATTTTCTCTGTTGGGAATCTCCCTGGAAAATGTCTCACAAAGGACTGGAATTTAGTGAAGGAGTTCTGACGGCAAAGGGGGATGTGGGATGGAGTTGGACAGCCTCACCCTGGAGGCAGCTCTGTGGATGCTTTGTGACGGAAGTCTCCATGGGTCCCCTTCTGACCTCTATTGTTGTTTCCTTCTCCAGCCCTTGACTTTCTCTATCTCCAAGCTCGCAATCTTGCACAGACAGACCAGAGCTTACCTAGGTCAAGACTCCTGTTTCCAAAGAGGAAATCGGAGGCCAAAAGATGACATATCTTCTAACCAATATGTGCATTTCACACGTTTGAGTTTTGCTTTCTATCTAATTTTTGCCCAAGAACTGTTAGGAAGTCAGGATCATCCCCCGATGAAACGAGGCGACCTGGCAGCTCGCTTGGGCACATTGTGTAAGTCTGCCTGGCTTCCACTGGCTTCTCGGGTCTTCCTTTTTGGACGGTAAATCCCCGAGAACAAGGGTGGGGTCCTTCCTAGTCATGTTTCCCCACTACATCTCCTGTTAAGAGCAGCTTGCCTTCCCCCCAACTTGGCATTCATTGTTAGCAGCCTGAAAACCAACCCCTCTGGCAAAGCACCCCACCAGTCTCGAAGACCTCTGAATCCCTGAGAACCCCACCATCGCATCCGATCGCTGCTTCCTCTCTGCCTCCCATCCTGCACCAACCTGCGTGTTTCTGCAAGATGACACTGTAGCCTGCTCACTGCTTGGTGACAAAATATTGTTTTACAGTGATAAGCATCTAGTAAGACAATATTTGGAAAGTTATTATCTCAATGTCTCTGGTTGAGGACATGGAATGATATCACCCAAAGCCAGATCTGCTCTGTTTACAGCTAGCAACCCTGGGTGTCTGGGGACAAGACATAAGAGGTATCGGGGGGCTTGATCTTCCAGTGATTTGCCACGGATTGGTCCCCATGTGGCTGATAAGACCTATTCAGAACCCAAAGCAGAAGCCATGACCCTGAGTGGCGGGGGTGTTGGGACCCAGGGACGGGGGAGAATTTGAGTGGGGAAGCTTGGGTAACGAGATCTCTGTGATTAATGAATTTCTTCAGAAGGCTGTTGCTGTGATACTGTCTGCTACCGGCTGAGGAGGTCACTTCTCTTAATGACAAAGGCCACGTCTCTTTTGTCCATAGTCAACAAGTTCTCTGGGCTCAACCTGACAGAAGGTCCAGCAATGGGGGTCTGAGACCTTTCCCTGTCACCTCATCCTCAAATAAGAACAGAGTGCCACTACTGGTCACCTGCCTCACAGTGTCCATTGATAGCTGGCCTTGTCTAAATCTCATATCTCATGGACACTAGTGCAGGGTTTCCCAAACTCAGCACTACTGATATTTGGGTTGGTAATTCCTTACTGTGGGGGGCTGTCTTGTACTCTGTAGGGTATTTCAGCAGCATCGCCAGCCTCTCCTCACCCGATGCCAGTAGCACTTTCCCCCTCTCCTAGTTGTAACAAGCAAAAGTGTTTTTAGACTTTTGAAATGCCCCATGGAAAGAGTGGAGTGGGCAAAATAGTCCACAGTTGAGGACCACCACTGTTCTGGTTAGGATGTGAGGTGTTCCTCCCCAATCTCCTGTTAATGTAGGAATAGTCAAAGGTAAAATGATTTGATTATGAGAGCTGCAACATAATCAGTCCATCCTAGTTCAAGTGGACTGACCAGGTGATAACTATAGGCAAATGGGGCCTGGCTGGAGGAGGTGGGTCCCTGGGGGTGCCCGCTGGAAGGGTGCATCTTCCTGTGGCCCTGCCCACCTTGCGTCCTGACTTCATCATGAGCTGAGCAGCTTTCCTCTGCTTGGCCTGTGCCCCATGATGTGCTGCCTCACCTTGGGTCCTGAGCAATGGAGCTGGCTCTCTGTGGACTGAGACCTCTGAGACCCAAATAAACTTGTCCTCCTCAAAGTGGTTCTTGTTGGGTATTTTGGTCACAGTGAGGCAAAAGGCAACGAAAACAACTATTATAGAAAGCATGTTCATTCCCACTACCCCATCTGAACAGCATAAAATTCTGACAGTGAGTGTAAACAAACACTACCTTCCCTTTTTACACGGTGTGTTCGGAGAGGCAGAATGAGCTTCACCAGGCTGAACAGGACCCAAGCAGGGAGGCCAAGCCACAGGCCTAGACTGTTCTGCATGGCCATAGCTCCCCTTTAGGAGTGTGCCTCTCCCCCTCCTGAGCTCATTTCTCTTTCCCTGCTCTTATGCCATCTTCTCTCAGATGACTATGGTTCCACCTGAAAAGCTTCATCCCTTTAACACAGGGCCATCGTGAAGCCACAAACAGGAAGCAAGGGAAGGTATCAACCCAGGGCACCTTCTAGAAGCTTCCTCCTGGCCTTCAGGTGATGAGGATTCCTCAGCTGCATGCTCCACAGCCCTGCCCCTTGCCCCTAGCTTTCCTCTCCAGCAGAGATCTAACTAAATCCCAAGAGGGAAATGACCACAAAGTACCTGGAATCCTAAGAGCATGCTTGGTCAGCAAAATGGAGCAGAAACAAAAATAGGGGCCTTCTGTTCTCAAAAATATTCACTATAACCAAGAATGTTCCTGTGACTTGAGTTTCTTTGGTCCCTCCAGTGAGGGTGTGAATGAGGTCACCTCCATGGCCATCACCCAAGTGCTGCTCACTCTTGTTTCCTCCTGATGGTGCAGGGCCTCGGCCCCCAGCACAGCCCCTTCCCCTGGGTGTAGCTGGTGCCCACCTGCTGCCACTAATCACCACTGCAGACCCTTGGCTTGTCCCCAATAATTATCCCCTGGAGAAGACTAGGTTGTCTGTGGTGAATTACAGTATTTGTTTTACTTGGAGAATTAATGAGTATTCCAAGGAGTGGTTTCCAAACTGGGTTCGGAGAAGCCATTGTGCTTTCCAGGAAGTCTCAGGGATTACCATTTGGGAGCAGGGTGTAGGAAGGATGGGGAATGGATGAGCTTTGTGTCTCTGCCTCCAGTGCAACCAGAGCACTGCTCTTCATCCACAGAACATACTGGAACATCAGCATGTTTCACTTGAAGACAGGGTTCTGCTGTTTCCAGAAAGCATCCAAGCTACTTTCCTAAATGACAGTGTCTACATCATCTCTCAAAGAAGATAAATATTAGAATTAAAAGAGAAATGATGACATGTAAACCTTTATAAAGACCATATGAAAAAAAATAGCTGGGGCACCCTCTAAAGTAAACCAAGTCTAGTGGATGAGATGATGATAATAATCCTGATGATGATGATGATGATGATAATCCATCATCCTGATGATGATAATCTTTAATTTCTTGAGCTGGCTAGTGGTCATATAGGTGTGCTCATTTTGTGATAACGCATTGTCCGGGGCCTTAGCCAGCTTGGTTTCTATAGCAACATCACACAGACTGGGAGGCTTCAGTGACCACCATTTATCTCATAGTTCTAGAGACTGCAAGTCCAAGATCTGCAGAGTTGGTGTCTGGTGAAGGTCTTCTTCCTGGTTTATGGACAGCCAGTGCTATGGTCTTTAATGTATGTGTCCCCAGAGATTTCATGTCTGAAACCTACCTGCCTGGGTGATGGTATTAAGAGATGGAACCTTTGGGATGTCATTAGGTCATGGAGTCTCTAGCTTCCTGAATGGGATTACTGCCCCTATGAAAGAGGCCTGGGGGAACTGACTTATCCCTTCTGATATGTGAGAACATAGAAAAGGCACTGTTTATGGGAAACAAGCCCTCATCAGACAGTGACCCAGCTGTCCCCTTGATCCTAGATGTTTTAGCTCCATCGCTGTGCACTGTCAATTTCTGCTGTTCATAAATTACCTAGTCTAAGGTATTTTGTTACAGTAGCCCAGACCCAGGCAGCTATCTTCTCACTGCATCCTCTGAGGGAGCCACCTTTTGCCTCATCCTCTTTTTATAAGGATGTTAATCCTATCACGGATGTACTGTCCTCTACAATTTCTTCCTGACGGTCCCATCTACTTCTAAACTCTATCATGTTGAGGACTAGGGTCTCAACTTGGGAATTTCAGGGGACATGAAAGTTCAGTCCATACCATTTGGAAAACTATGGCTGGCCAGTCAAATATTGTCTGCTTCTGGACACGGGTGGTGCACCCCTTTAATCCCAGCAACTCGGGAGGCTGAGTCAGGAGGATCGCAAGTTCAAAGCCAGCCTCAGCAACAGTGAGGCTTTAAGCAACTTAGCAAGACCCTGTCTCTAAATAAAATACAAAAAGGGCTAGAGATGTAGTTCAATAGTCTAGTGCCCTGAGTTCAATCCCTGATACCCGGCCCCCGAAAAAATATTGTCTGTTGCCTATTCTTACAAATAAAGTTTTATTGGAACACAGCCATGCTTATCCACTTATGCATGGACTATGACTGCTTTCATGCTACAAAGACAGAGGTGAGTAGCTACAACAGATGTAGTACAGCCTCTCTGGCTCTTTCCAGAATAGTAGCTAACCCATTTCTGTATGTAAAATACTTTTAAGATTTTAATTACAAAATAAAATTTTAAAGACAATATTTCAAATAAAATATAGAATTAAAATCTCATTTTATAGGTAAAAATACTTATGAAAGATGTAGAAAATTGGCAAATTCATTTGCAGTAGGTCCATGGCAAAGAAATCACTAGAATCGGTCCTTTTGACTCGCCATTAAATACTTTCTCCAGAGCTGCATTTTAACATTCCACAGCTATTGGGTTTGCATCTGGGAGACTCTTGGGATGCCAACAGGCTCTATGGGCTGGTAGAGATGGGGACCTGCCTCACCCGCCTCTGCTCTGGTGAGGATTGTAATAGAAGCACTTTCTGGTAGGATGGGCTGGAGGGGGCAGGGGCAGCTGCAGTCCATGTCTGCTCACCATGGTCAGGGGCTCAGCCGATGAGCAGACAACAGAAGCTTGGGGCCCTAGGGAAACTGCCAAAGTCAGGCTGACCTGAGTCAGCCCTTGGGAAGAGGAACGGCTGTGCTCACAACCACAAGGCCCCTTGGAAGAGGTTCATGTGGGGTGCAGGCTTGTTCTCTATCAAAGTTGGAGCCTGGTAAGTCCTGCCAGCAGCTGGATGGAGCCCAGGGAGAAGAGTGGGCCGGTGGAATGTGCCACACATTGGGGAGGAGGGAGTCCACAGTATGTGCCAGAATGGGCTGGGAGTCTAAGGTGGACTTCCTCTTAATCCTCACATGTCCCTTGGCTGGGACATGAAGCCATAAACACCCTCATCTCTCCCATTTCACAGTGAGGAAATTGAGATTAAGGGCTTGAATAATTTTGCTAAAAGTGGAGCTGGGAGACTGGAGTGTGGTAAAATACTTTAATTCCTATGATGAACACAAGCACTTGTGCATTATCTGTTCTCTAAGAATTGGGCCCCACAATGCACTGTGTTGGTGCACAGGCTAAAAGAAGATAGCAGCTCCTCATGTCTCAGCTCCCAAGCCTTAAGAGACTCTGCTGCCAATTTCTCAACCCAACAGAATCCAAAGAAGGTCTTCTTCATAGATTGTGTGAACAAACTCACTTCTAGTTGGGTGTGCCTACTTCCCTGGAGTATTTTTCTAGACTAAGACAAAGTGAAAACAAAATATTGGAACAATGAGTTGGGGAGATGGACCCTCTATACCCACTAATAATGGGTTATAAGGAAGAAAGAGCTCAATTGGCTGTATATAAAATACTAGGGAAGCAAAGCCCTCCCAAAGCTGGCTAGTTATCAGAAAACAGACTCTTTTAGGTTTAAAGATGAAATAAGCCTGTAATCCCAGTGGTTTGGGAGGCTGAGGCAGGAGGCTCACAAGTTCAAAGACAGCCTCAGCAACCTAGTAAGGCCCTAAGCAACTTCGCAAGATCCTGTCTCTAAACGCACACACACACACATATGGGTTGGAGATGTGGATCAGTGGTTAAGCATCCCTGGGTTCAATTTCTGGTACTAAAATAATAACAACAAAAACAACAAAAAGACAAAACATTAATGAACAGAAACTCAGGGCGCCCATAGATAGTTCCATCTGCTCATGTATCTCATTGCTGTCCAGTTCAGGAGCAGCCTCTCCATCCCACCTTGTAAGCCTGGAGCATGCTGGGAGTTAATGGCGGGTGGGGGCATCACTTGAAAATGCCTTGGACAAGGAGGCAGGGGCTTGTCTGCAGCAGCTAGCTGGAGGCCAAGGCAGAGGTAGCCTATGCTTTTAAGCTAGGGAGGAAAGAGACTGATGTTCCATTTACAGTAATGTTCTGAAGTTGCCTACCCTATAAAGTGAATTCAAACTTTTATTTGGAACAAGTCTTTTTAAAAAGAGATGACAATTCATTAACAGTACAGGAAGTATGCAGACATGAAGAAAATTGTGAAGCTCACCTCCCCCCTCCACTAGCACAAGAGCACAAGTTTGGGATATATTGTTGTCTATCAGGATATACAGAACAGGACAGCAAGAGGAAACGAGTCCAGGAGTTACTCAAACAGTGTGCGATAAAACAAAATTTTTGGCTCTTTCAAGTGGTTTCCTGGGCAATGAAGTTTGATCGGTGCCCAACAAATTGCCTTTGTGCACAAAAGACTCTGGAGAACGTATTAGGCCCCGGAAGCTTTGCCCTCGGTGAAGAACTATAACTTGATCGGTCTGTGGTTTTCTACTCCCAGCCCCCACGTCCCTTCCCTTTCCTGAATTATGCAGCTTCTCCCCTGCACACAACACACAAAAGGGAACATTTGTGTGTTGCCTATTTCTCTGGAAACCTGCTCCTGAACTGTATCATAACTCCCAGTAACAACTCCTTCCTGTGGTTCAGAGATCTTTTATAAGCCTATTTTAGGCATTTGATTATTGCCTGACTAATAATAGGGACTCTCTTTGTCAAAGAACAGACAGGAGGATATAGTGTAAATCGTAGCATATAATTGCTCAGTGACAGCCATTGGAAATTCCTAGTTACTGGAGTAAGAGAGTGTCTCTCTTAGGTGTGAGAAGCTATTTTTTCATGTAGTAATAATTAGGCTGTGAGGAAGCAAGCAGAGAAACCCACCCAGAGGGCAAACAGTAAAAAGAAATAAATAAAAATGAAATAAAGACAAAAAAAAAAAGAGGAGGAGGGTCCTAAAATACCTGTTGGGGTCCTTTGTGCTGCCTGGGGGAAGAAGGGCAGTGAGAATCCAGGAGGATCCTTGGGCCAGCTGGGGATTCAGAGTCTGGAGATAGTGGCTTGGGTGGTGGGTCACCAGTGGCTGCAGAATAGCACACAAGAGCTTTGAAATGAGAAGTGGGCAATGAGCCTGGACTCCCCATGAGAGTTCAGAGAAGACGCCCCAGCACACACACAGAACTAGAAGGCTCTGGAATGGACCAACGTTGTTCAATGTCCAGGACAGATTTCTACTTCTGGGGACCAAGCCTATAGGAACCCTCAACAGTCCAGTCACTGCTCCAGATCTCATTAATGCCTGACTAATAATAGGGACTCTCTTTGTCAAAGAACAGACAGGAGTATATAGTATAAATTGTAATATATAATTGCTCAGTGATTGCCACGGAAAATTCCTAGTTTCTGGAGTAACGCAGTTGTCTCTCTGAGGTGCGAGAAGCTATTTTTTCATGTAGTAGTAACAAGGCTGTGAGAAAGCTTAACTCCGGCCCAGGCACAGCCCTGGGTCTCATCTGTAGGACTCACCATTTCCAAAGATCCAGATGACAACAGGGTGCTGGGTCACAGGGTCAGCTCATTGTCAAGGTCAATACCTACATGGTATGAGTTTGGGATTGCTTGGAATTACCAGGAGTGACATGGTAATTCCCCACCTTGGGTTCTTTCTCCATTCTGCCTGATTCTGGATCCGGAACTTCTGAATGTTGTCCACTCTGATTTTTTCTGGATCACCTTTAGATCCTCCTATGACTGGGAACAGTTCTCCTTGGATGCTTCATTCTGAGGGTTGAGAAACCTCTATTTCACTTTTGTTTCTGCTTCAACCATAAACAAACAGAGGCTAGTTCTTAAGTTGTGCCTAACTTGTAACTGCAATGGTCAAATTTTTACTGTATGTGAATTCATCGATCTGCTCAACAAGCTGTGCTAGAAACTGTCATGATGCTGATGTTGGATATCCCTGTTCTTTTTTCTTTCTTTTTTAAATTTTCAGTTCTCAACACATCTACTTCTTATATTGTTATTGGTGCATTATAATTATACATAAGAGTTGGATTCATTGTGATGTACTCACCCTGGCACAGAGCCTCAATTGGTCTATTTCATTCCCCTGCACCTCCCCTTTTCCTCCTTTGTCCTTCCCCTAACCCCCTTTCCCTCACTTCTATTTTCATGAGATTGCTTTTCTTTTCTTTCCTTTTTTTCCTGACCAGTTTCTGCCTATGACCTAAAACACATGACCTTGACTTTCTTAGTCTGGCTTATTTCACTTAGCATGATGTTCCATCCATGTCGCTGTGACTGCCATAATCATGCTCCTCTGTACAGCTGAGTAAAAATCCATTGTGTATGTCTGCATCCCTTCCTTAAGTTATTCCCAAGATGCATGGACTTTCCCTTTCTAACAGGACTCCAGTGTGCTACCTACTGTGGGGACCCCACCTCTGTGCTCTGGCCTCAATGTCTGCAAACCCGTATAGCTTGTGCTCAAGGTAGACTCCAGGCCCACCTTGACACCAACAAAACCACTCACCAGTTAATGTGTTTTGCTGGACAAAGGACTCTGAATGCTGGACTTTGGTCCCTTTGGTAGCCACTATAAAAGGTATTTGTTTTGCAAGGCATCTTGGGTTGTGGTTGTGGGAGTCTCCTGTCTTACCTCACTGAGAAACGGATTTATTTTAGAAAAGAAGGCAAAGGAAAGGAAGTGATGTGTCAATGCTCCTCTTCTTGTATGTAATTTTAGGTAAAAGTCTGAATTTCCTGCCTCCTTGAAGAAGTGTAAGTTGTAGCCACACTGAGTGCACTGTGTGCTGGTTCCCCGAGTGGAGCCAGGCTTGAGACTCCCTACCGTCACCAACCTCAGAGGGATTGAGACTTGGCTTGGAAAAGTCAAGTGTTCACTCCCGGAGAGTGAAACACCAGGCAGTTTCCCATGTGTGAAAGGGCTTGTCCTCAGGGCTCTTCCACATCGCTCTTGGTCTTAACTTTCTAGGCATTTGTTACCTGGATGTCCCTAGAGCTGTATGAAGCTGCAATGTCCCAGAGCAGGACAGCACGTTGAGAGAGTCTCCACCTCCTGGCTCCTACTGGACCTGAGTCAGCACAGCCTCTTCCCCCTAAATGAAGGGAGCTCACGGAGAACACTTTCCCAGCAGGGAGCAGAGGACGGGGTCCAGGAGGAAGTGCAGGGCCAGCCACCGGCAGTAAGCTGATAAAAGTAGGACCTCTGGAGTCAAGTGAACTCTGACTTGGATCTCCAGTGGTTCCATGAATAGCTTCTGTGACTTTGGGCAAGTCAGGGTGCTGTTCCTGCTTCAATTTTTCATTCTGGAAAAGGGGAATAATGAAGGCCTTAGCTCATGGGGGTTGCTCAGTCCATGTAAGTGCTCAGTACAGTGCCAGGCACACAGTAGGCACTTCACAAAGGGTGGATGCTGCTCTTAAAACCCATCCAGCAAGGCAGTTTGGGAAGACTCGTCTGATTGTATTGGCGAAGTTACCGAAAGTCAGACCTGTGACTTGGAGGGTAACTTCAACTGGGACCAAGAATCCGTTCTAAGAACACAAAGTCAACCGTGAAAAATGCTGTATTTACAAACGTGCTCACCAGAGCATGCATTCACTGTAGGAAGAAGCTGAAGTAACTAAACTGTCCAACAACAAAGGGGTAGTTGTCAGTAAGAGTGATCATATGCCTCTCTTATTGAGTGCCTCCTTTATAAGAACACTGAACACATCATCTCACCTAAGCCTCATAACAGGTTACTCCTCATTTAAAAGAGGAAAGGAAGGAGGGGGTGGAGGTCATCACTCTGTTTATCACAATTGGATTGTTTATCACAATCCAATCACCAGGCACAGGTGAGATGTCGGAGGAGGTTGTTGAGGGTGGAGGAAGCTGCCAAGTAGAAGCACATTCTCCCCAAGGGATGTCTTTCCCTGTTTGTTAAGACCAAGATGACAGGCAGTGCACAGAACCCCATCAACACCCCCTCATCAGAGCTGAGGCTTGAGGAAGAAGAAGCCAAATGCTGACATCTGTTTCATGTGCTTGTTGGGAAGTGGTTTGTCTCCCAAGGTTTCATGGGTTGGAAAGTTGGTCTTCAGTTGCTGTGGTGGGACCTTTAAGAAATGAGGTCTAGTTTTCCTGGGAAACTAAGCTGGGGTTTAGTTTTCCTGGGATCTCAGTGGTTCTGTAACTTCCAGCCTCATCATGTGTTCTTTCTCTCTTGCATATTTTCCTACTATGATGCCACCTGCCCAAGATATGTCCCAGTCAAGGGCAGTCCTCATCAGACACCAAATCAATACAGAAGTCCAATTTTGGACTTTCAGACTTCAAAACTGTGAGCTAAATATACCTGTTTTTCTTTGTAAAGTACCTAGCCTCCAGCATTTTGTTATAGCAATGGAAGCCTAACTAATATACCTTCCCACCAACTGATGGCTCAAATGAACTGACTTCAAAAGATTACTGACAGAGGTATCCACAGGGCTAAAGGAGTTAGAAAGGGGTGTGAAGAGTTATCTCCTCATCCATACACTCATACATGGCTTCTGTTATCCATCTAGAGCTGAAGGGCAAAGGAGAAGTAGCAGTTCCAGAGCCGGGTGAGATCTAGAATTGTAAGAGAGGTCGCTTGTCAGGAGTTGATGTAATGAAGAAATACAGCACCTAGCAGAGACCCAGCAAGAAAGCATAGAGGAACCAGGGAAAAAATGCCCCAATTTCTCTCTTCCCAAGTTTTCATTTCCCTCTGGTGCCTCCTATTGGTCAATCCTAACCAGAAGCCAGAGGGCGGGGGAGTTTGGATGATGCAGTCCCCAAGAGTTCACCTCCTAGGGTAGAGAACAGAGCAGGTGGTAGGTATGGGAAGAGGGCAAACAGATGACCATCACTGGATGACACTTGAGCTGCCCTTCTAGGTAATGACATAGCCAGATCTCTTTGAAAGGCTAAAACCCCCCAAAACTGAAAGCTTTGTGTTGGGAGTATGGAATAGAATTATATCATCTTTTAGTTTTCTCCATTCAACCAAGATGGAGCCTGTGCTGGCCTGGAGTTGCAGATAGACACTTAACATATGTTTTCCCTGACAGCATAAGTTCATGGGGAGAGAGAGAGAAGAAAGCAGAACAAGTGAATTGCAATGTGAGTGAAGAGACGGACACTAGCAGCAGAGTGTGTGAGTGACTAATAAGAATTGGGAAAGGGCAGCCATATTTGTTCGGTCTCACTGTGTGCTGCCCTCCGCCATGTTTTATTGCAGCAAGGAGGCCCTCACCAGTGTCAAGATGCTGGTACCATGCTCTTGGACCTCCCAGCCTCTAGAACTGTAAGCCAAATAAATCTCTATATTTTAAAAATAAATTAACAGCAACAAGGACTGGGAAAGGGAAAGACAGGGCAGGTGCCCTGGTTAGAGGTGGATGGGCCAGAGGTAGTGGCCAGGGACCTGGGGTCTTAGCTCTGAATTGTGAACTCCTGAGCAGAGCCCTCCTTCCCTCTGAATGTCAGCCTTCTTCCCTGTAAACTGAAGTTCCCTCCAAGATGGTGGGAAGAAATCGAGGTGAGTGTACAGACAAGTTGGATGACTCAGCCCGTCATCCTAAGGGTGGTGAGACCCTGTTTCATCTAGGACTTCATGATGTCCACACGGGCCTGTGCTCCTCCAGAGACATGTGCTTCTTCTGCTTTGAGCTTCTTCCTGAGCTCTCCCTAGAGCTTGCTCTCTACTTCAGATTGAAGATGAGTGGAATTCACTGTCATTGGGGTGCCCAGAAGACCTTGTCTGACTTTCCCCTTATTCCAGATATATGACTAGTAACAATGGCAATCCTTGATTTTTTAATATAAAAGAAATTGGCCAAGAGAAGAGAAGGGTGGATTGCATGGCTTCAAATTCCTTCTAACTTTGAAACTCCTAGTGCCCCATTTTGGAATCCCTGCATTCCTATAAACCACATCACAAAAATCACCCATCCTTCTAGCCAACCTTCTATACAAAATAGATCTGTCCACTCATCAATTCATTTCTCATTCATTTATTTATCTGTTCATCCTCCATCTATTAATCTATTCTCCATCCATTCATCACTCACCCATCCAATCATTCATCACCCATCTATCAATCTTTCATCCATCCTTCACCCATCCATCCATCATCCATTTATCCATCTATGCAGTATGTGTACCTATATATGAATCCTGCTCCAGATTCTGTGGGTGGAGCAAGAATAAGAGTTCTGTCCTCTGGAAGATTTTCCTCTAGCAGAGAAGCTATGAAAAGTTCAACCAGAGTCAACAGCGACTTACAAGAAGGGTGAATGTAACTGAGTAATGAGTGGTCCAGATAGAAAGCCTTCAAGCAGGAGTCAGACCACTGGAGGCTTCCAGGGAGAGGTGGCCTTCCTGGAGAACTGGAGTCTGATCAGAACCTTAGGGAACAGAGGTGTCAATTTGATCCTGGGCTCTTGAAGTCAAGAACATGTCATGCCCTTTGGCTCCCCATCCTAGACTGAGCTAGAGGACAATCCAAAGTCTTACCTGCAGAGAACAGGTTTCTGGGTCAGACCTGAATTCCTTTTCAGCCAGCAACTCTGACTCCTTTCCTGGGCTGAACTTCTTGCATCTGCGCCACTGGCCAGCCTTAGCACCAAAGACCTTGTAAACTAAACCAGGGGTGGAGGTCAGGGCAAGAAGGTGCAGAATATGAATTCAGCTCATGCTACTTGATCATCAGTGCTTACAAAATAATGACTGTTCCTTTGAAAAGTGCCAACCCGAAGGCATTCTCACGGGGTAGCCCTATGTGCTGAGCACTGGCCCCCCACTCTGCCCGGCAAAGGCATTTTCTGCTTTCCTGCCTTGGCCATAAATAACCCAGCCACCTCTAATTTGGCCTCCAATACCCTGACCAGCCGTGATTTATTCACAGACCAAAACAGGCATCTCTAATTTGCTAACCAATCGCTGCAATTCTGGCCTCGCCAACCAATAATTCTGCCATCTCTAATTTGCCAATAAATAATTCTGCAGCTTCAAATTTACTAACCAATAATGTGACCAATTTGCTGACCAATGGTTGTGTCAAGGCATAATGGCGCCCCTAGCAGATGGTAATTTGCTAAGCAATATTCGGACCTTTCCCCCTTTAGCAATAAAGAACCTTCATGATCTTTGAATTCTGAATCCATTATTTTTCTCAGAAAGGATGCTGCAGGCAGCGGGGTTGCGAAGGTCCCTTCCAAAACTTGTGCTCATCTATAGATATCCCCTATCTATCATCTGTCTATCTATCTATCTATCAATTATCTATATGTATTATCTATCTCTCAGAATCACATTTAATATCTTGACATATGAGAGATGTCCCAGCATGCTTATTTTACAGATGGAGATATTGGGAGACACACAGAGAGAAAATGACTTGTCCAAGGTGACACAGTGAAGGAGGAGGAGAGCTGGGACTGACATACAGGTCTCTGGGATGCTAAGTCAGTCTCCAAACTAGATTGTCCTGGGAACTTGACCTTCTTCCTCAGGGAATTTACACCAAGGAGTATGTTGACTCTGGCTGGGCTGGTGGCCACCAGACCTTGGTTTGTCCTCAGCCAAGTTCTCCTGGTGCCAGGGGAGGGAGGAAGCTGACCTTGCTGACCCCACCACCTAGGGGGTCTGAGAACCCAAGAGAAAGGAGGGTTAGTGGTGCCACAAAGAGATCTTGGCTCAGTTTCAACCCCAGGAAATGCAGTCTCTCAGCAGAAATCCAGAGCCAAATCCCACATGCCTTTCAAGAGCTGGCACCCACATTTCCCAGAATGAGTAAGAGCAAGAGTTCTGCAGAGTAACGCCAAGACTCCTCCCCTAACAGGTCCTGGGGACCAAGGCTTGGGTCTAGGGGAACACGAGAGAAGCCCAAGCATACTCCAACCTAGCCACTTCAGGGGTTGAGGAGAGCCATTTAGAGGGATAGCCACTCGGCTCGCTCCCCAGTGCAGAGGTGAGTCTGAGCTGGGCCCTCCCTGATCTTTGTGCAGCTGAGAAAACTAGTGCTTGATTCAGCTGCCCCCATGCCTTCTTCTGAAAATGTCTGTTTGGCTTATTTTTATACTCATGGCTCTTTTTTCAGAACTTAAAGCCAATTAAAACCAACAGTGTTTGAGAATTCAAGGGAGGATGCCCAGGGACGCTAGAACATGCCAGGCATCCCTCTGGAGTGTCATCCTACCAGTATTGAGGGATTCTATTTTGAGAGAAAGAGGGCTGGTCCTGAGTGGCAGTGTCTGGGATCTGTCTGGGGAGATTGAGGGTTTCCCCTAAGAGACACAATCCCTTCAGTCCCGATGTCCCAAGGACTAGGTTCTCCTTCAGTGCTGTGTCAAATCTGGGTCAGTAAAAAGCAAGAGAAGAAATGTGGCAGAGAAGGGAGAGAGGCAGAGGCTGGGGTTAGCCTCCAGCCTCCTGGCGGCAAGAGTTTTTTTGGGGTGACATCCGGTTGTCTTGGGTATGTGAACCTGCCTCTCTTCAGCCCTCCAAAGGTCAGAATAGGAACAAATGGACAACCTGGAGCAGTCAGCCTCTTGCTAGACTCAAGAGAGGGTGTTCTTGAGGGCAGATCAGAAGATTCTAGAGTATTCTAGGAAGCATGACATGGAAAATTATATTCATTGCTTGTGTCCAATTTCTAACCTCGCCCTGAGTGGACTTTGAAAAGTAAAGAGCTGATTTGGCTTTTGTCCTGTTCTAGTGACAGATCCCAGGTGTGAATTTGTCCAGGTGGAGTGGATTGGGTGTCTACTCTTGAGGTGGCATCGTTTGACCTTTGAAGCTTCCTCTGACTTGCCAACTCATCCCTAACTTCACCATGAGCTCCTTGCAGTCAGCATCTGTAACCTGCTCATGGCCCTGTCCACTGCTGCATCTCTAGGACCCAGCATGCATCAGTGCTGGGGTCAAAGCCAGAACTGGTCAACTGCTTGGATAGTGAATGATCTCTATTGACCTTGAAATCTCATATCTGACTTTAGGAGTTTCTGTAAGCAAATAAAGTCTCCCCCGAAAGCAGAGCCCAAGACAAAGGCTTATGTTCAAGAAATTTATTAAAGAAATGGTAACAGGGAGCCGGTGTGCAAGACAGGAGGCAGGGAGCAGGCAGGTGGGGAGGTCAGTGTCAGGTCACCAAGATGAGCAACTGAACTTGCTCCCTGGGACCTTCTGGCCAGCTTGCAGACATCAGAGCTGCCACCCAAAGCTGCCACACAGGAAAAGTAAGGATCCACTGGTTTCCTTCCCCTTTGATCAAGGACACAGATGTGCAGGTGTACTGGTGTTAGAAGGGCTTTGGCAGGAAGTGAGACCAACAGAGATGGGGCCAGGTGAGGGCTGTCAGGTGGCACCAGGCAGCCTGCATAGAACAGGCTGGAGTGGAAGGTGAGGCTAAAAGGTTTTGGGTGGCCCTTAAGTGACATCTGATGTGTAGGTCTTTCCCTTCCTAACAAGGGGTGAGGGGAGCACCCTCAGTCCCAGAGAGGAAAGTAGAAGCAGCCTATTAGCAGCTCCCTGCAGGGCCCTGCCGTAGAGACTTCTGGCACATGGAGCTCAGGATGGCTGTCGCCCTCATGCCCCATCAGGTAGGAATGAAGATCTCATCTGGGGCCAGCACCCAGCAGACCTCCCTCATTCTCACTTTAGAAACATGTTCAGCACTGTGGAGATTCTGTAGGCTGCTTGCCTCCCTTGGGCTCAGCTGCTCCTGATACAAGTCACAGAGTCCCCAGCAGGAGACTCCATTCCATGCTGCCTGAGCCAGCTTCATGTGAGAAATCAACTGGGAAATACAGGAGCTTGAGACTCTGCCAACAGTGGGGCCATTTGCTCACTGACCTATCCTTGTGGCCCCTTAGCACTGACAGTGAAGGACAAGACCTTGTCTGGTCCCCACATTTCTGCAGGCCCACCTTTCTGATCCCATCATATTCTAAATAAGTGATTCTCAAAGTGTCCTGGACCGGCACTTCACATCTCCTGGGAACACATCAGAAACAAATTCTTGGACTCCAGCACTGGACTCAAGCCATTTGGACTCTGACAAGCCCTTTCAGGGGGTCCTGATGCACACAGCAGCTGCAGCAGGACAGCCCACGGTCCAGGGGCACCGGGGCCTGGAATCACTTAGTGTGTGCAAGGCTTTCCTGGGAGCCCTCAGGTCTGCCCTCCCCACTGAAGGGAAAGCCTCTCTCCAGCAGGAGGAGGGGTGGATGTTCAGAAGCAAGGTCAACTCAGCTAGGAAAGCCCTGTGAAACTCACTGGGGCCTGAGCACTAAGGCAGCTGCCTCCAGGTCACCTCCAGAGAGCACACAGCCCCTACCCACACCTCCCATCCTGCCTCCCCCAAAACAGAGAGCAATAATTCAAAGGAGGGTCACAGCCGTGCCAGAAGGAATATGAGGTACCATTGTTACTGGACATCAATGTGTATGAATTATTTTATCTCATTGTATTGCTAAAAAAACTTTATGACAAAGGTCCTGTTGTTGTCCACTTTCTAAAAATGAGGAATCTAGGGCACAAGGTCCTATAGCTATCAAAGGCATAGTGGAAGGGTTGAACCCGGATTCACCTGGGTCCAGAGTCATTCTCACAAACTCTGCTTCCTTCAGTTCTTGAAATCACAATGCACTTTATATATGCATCAGAGTATCAGCCTAGGTGTGCACACAGGTGTGCACACATGTGTACACACACACATGATTTTTTTTTTTTTTTTTTGGTACCAGGGATTGAACTCAGGGGCACTCGACCACTGAGCCACATCCCCAGCCCTATTTTGTGTTTTATGTAGAGACAGGGTCTCACTGAGTTGCTTAGCGCCTCACCGTTGCTGAGGCTGGCTTTGAACTCGGGATTCTCCTGTCCTAGCCTCCAGAGTGCTGGGGTTACAGGCGTGTGCCACTGTGCCCAGCTGATTTTATTTTTAATTAGGCAAACAATAGTTCAAAGCCAACACTGGGCTGCATGGCAAAGAGAGGGAGTAACTGAGTGCCATGTAAAGTCTAGAGATCTGGTTCCAGCCCCCTTGCTACATGTGTTTTCCCATGAAGTGAAGCAGTGCCCAAGCGTCTTGGTAATACAGCCATGATGTGGTCCAGAAAAGACAGTGGGGAGAAGAAAGAAAAGCCTTCACAGACTGCATGTCCAGGAGGAGGGGCCACAGGAAGAGGGAACTGGGCCCAGACAGGGAGGCTTAGGAACCTGCTCTGAGGAGCAAACCAGAGGCCCAAAGGGCAGATGCCCAGAGGACCATAAGGAAGACACCTGGCCAGCTGGGCTCAGGCAGTAGGGAGCAGTGCAGAGTGTGGCAAGCTGCTAGCAAGAACCTGGTCTAAGGGGTGGGCACAAGCCAACTCCATCTGCTTCCAGGAACAAAGATTCCCGGAGCATCATTTAACTGCCACCTGATCACAACTGCAACTGTTGGATCGTCTCATTTTGAACAGAAAGTGGAAACTGAATTTTCAAGCAAAATCTCCTGCTTTTTAAACTTTATCCACAAATTTTTAGAAAATATTATGCAAGCCAAACAAAACACTTCCACAGTTTGCTCTCCAGCAACCGTTCTTAACCACTGTGGAAAAGAACGGGTCTAAGAAGTCTCCATTTCCATCAGCACCCTTTACTCCTCCAGAACGCTCATCCTCTGGATGAGCAACTGGGCAACCCTGGGACCTTGGGGGACCTTGACCTTGCTACTGACTGCATGACTTATTGCTTGTGTTACTTACCAATTAACGCCCCCAACTATAATGTAATGCCACTGGATGGAGGTTTTATTCTCTTTTGTTCTCTGCTTTTGTATCTCAAGCACTTGGTAAACTGTCCAGGACATAGTAGGTGCACAGTAAATATCTATTGGCTGAATAAATATCAGAAAAGCGAGTCGAACCTCTTTTCTAGCAAGCCTGCCAGGCCAACTCTCCTCTGCCAAGCAACCCTACTCCCCCTCTGCTGGGGAATTGCTCCCGGGGCTCAGAATAAATGGACCATGAAATTCTCGGCCTCCCTCTCTTTCCTTTTCCACAGAATGCTATGGCTGGTAGGAGGTGGGGAGAAGGGCTCCCAGTGTCCCCAGACCACAGGCTAGGGGTGAACACAGCAGATCTGCTGGAGTTTAAGGAGGCGAGAGACAGATGAGCAGAGGAGAGAAAAAGAGAAAAAGAAAAATCATCCTATGCCAACAATGGTCAAAATGCGTTATTAGGGTGTCCAGGAAATTATAGCTTATGTCCATTAGTTCTTTCAGGGTTAATATTGATGCAGATATTATTTCTATCCACGGCCCCATTTATTTGAAATATTATGACTGGGAGTAGCTGCTGTCGTGAATCAAATCCATTGATGGAGTAGTTAGCTGTGCCACCAGGGCAGCCTGCCCGCCCCCTCCCCCCGCAGTGAGCATGAAATATTATGGAGATGGTTCCTTAAAGTGAGCACTTTATCATCATTTGTCTGCAGGCCCCCGCTAGGACTGCCTTGCCCGGCTTCCCGTTGGGCGCGAGGAGCTGTCATAACTCAATCAAGCGACTAATGCTGCTCCCAATACCTCCAGCCCACAGCCACTGGCCAAGCAGCCTGCTGACAGCCGGGGGTCCCCGGCCCTGGGCCCTGCTGCTGGCCACATGCAGGGCAGAAGTATTTTTGGAGGTAGAAACAGGAGGCCTGTTTCCGTGTGCCACTTACCATTCTCCAAACATAATCTGTCATCTCCCACTCTCAGGCTTTTGGGGCTGACGCTCCCGACTTAGAATTCCTCTTTTCTGGTGCTGTCTGCAAAGATGCTATCCATTCTAAGACCAGAGTTCAGGACTTTATGGGTGGCCTGGTACAGGGAAAGGGACTGCCTCTGATCCTGGTTCCCTAATGCCTCAGCCGCAGCGTCATTTAACTGTCACCTGATCGCAATAGCAATAATATTGCGTTTATTGAGCCCTTCTGGGGTCTAGCCGATCCGTGCAATGCTTTAAGCTAGCGGTTAGCAATCTTTTGCTGAAAAGGGCCAGATGACAAATATTTCAAGCTTGCAGCGTCTCTGCTGCCACTGCCCAGGCTCTCCTGTAGTGGAAGCAGTGGTAGGAAATCCCCAGAAGAACGGGGGTGGTGGATTTGACCCTCTGGCCTTAGTCTGCTTACATCTGCTCTGTCAGTCCTCTTTGCAGATGGTTGATCTACTGTTGCCTTCTCAGTGAGATCTTCACTGACTAAAATCAAACCAACCTCCAGGCATCCCTCTGCCCAGTCTGGCTTGGTTTTTCTTCATAAGTCTGATCACATTTTGAAATGTTTTTGATTCATTATGTCTTTAATAATAACAACGCAGATGCTCCCCATGCCCTCCACTAGAACATCAGCTGCGTAATAACAGGGACTTGACCTGTTGTGTTTACTGCTTGCATTTCCAGTATCTGGACAGAGATAGTCACTCCCTTGATATTTGATAAATGGGCAGCCCTGGGGCAAGCACTATTAATTTCTCCATTTCTCAGATGAGGAAACCGAGGCTCAGAAAACTTTGGGAATTATACAAGATCACCAGCTGGCAAGTGCTCTTGACTTTACACTCAGAGTCCTCTCTGTGTTTTTTATTCATTTATTTATTTCAATGTATTAATTTATTGAATCCTTTTCCCCCATCCTAGAGGATAGTCTGATCCTGTAACTCTCCCTCCAGGCACAGGTGAGGAAACCGACTCAGACATAAGCAGCCAGCAAATGTGAACTTGAATGTTCTTGGTCAAAGCCCATTTTCTTTCCAGCCTGACATTTTTGTGGGCACAGCTGAGAGCCTGGGCGCTGGGAACACCTGGCTGGGAGATGGGGAGCCTAGAACTTGCCTCTCACCAGCCTCTGAAGAATGAAATCACCGTCTCCAGGATCACAACTTAGGGGTCCCCAGGCCGTAGGATGGCCGTAGGATGGCCGTAGGATGGTATAGTCTTGTGCGCGCCTCCTCCCACTCCGCATCCCCAGGACCCGCCCCCTCGAGGGGCCGCTCCTCGCTCAGCCCCGCCCCCCGCTCGTCCCCCTCACCTGCCATTTGTCACCTCTCAGCTCCTGCACGTGCTGTTCCCTCTTCCCAGAGCACCTTCCCCAGCTCGTCCATTGCAGATTCTTTGCATCCTTAAAGAGGACTAAAGAAGAAAAACAACCTTAGCCTTTGACCCGTCTTTTGGAAGCTGCTTTGACAGTTAAGAAGCAAAGCTTGAAACCCACTCTGGGGCTGTGCCTCTCCAGGAAGGGCCAAGAGTAGAAGACCACATAGGGCAAGATCCTAGTTCTTTTCCTGCCACCCTTGACATGCCTCTAGCCATCTTCTTGCCCCAAGGACAGCGGAGTTTGAAGTTCCCTTGCTGATAATCCAGAATTTGACCTGTAAAATCCTAAGACACTTTAGAGATTCGGAGGATGAATTTTATATGTCAATTTGGCCAGGCCAGGATACCCAATTTTTGGTCAAACTCTAGTCTATATATTGCCAGGGTGATATTTTTAAAGGTGTAACTAACATTTAAATCAACAGACACTGACTGAAGTAGAGTAACTTCCATAATGTCTTGGGCTTCATCCAATCAGTTGAAGATGAGATGAGATGAGGTCCCTCAAAGAAAAGGGATTTCTGCCTCCAAATGACCTCAAACTCAAGCTGCAGTACCAACTTTTCCATGGGCCCCCACATTGAGCCTGCCCTGCAGATTTCTGACTTGCCAGCCCCCATAAGTTCATGAGCCAATCCCCCTCCTCTCAGATGCACACACAACTATATTGATTCTGTTTCTCTGGAGAATCCTAATACAGAGAGAGCCTCAAGTTCAACTTTCCATTTAAATAGAGCAACCAAAGCATAGAGAATGCGAGAAACTTACCCAATATCACACAGCAGGTTAATAACCGAGCTGGAATTAATAAAAACAACATCAACCACCACCACCACAAAAACCTTAAGCTAAATCTCATGCTCTGCAGTGTGGGGCTGGGGTCCTTCTGGGCTCCCAAGCTCCCAGCCCAGTGGAAGGCAGAGCTCACATGTATTCTGAGGAAAATCACCTCCTTACCAGCGGTGGGTGGGTAGGTGGGGAGTTAGAAATCAAAAATTCAGTGTGAAAATACAGAAATCTAGCTGCAGAGCCAACTTTCCATCACACTTAGCAACTCCATTTGATGTGATAGTTTGCTAATAAAACATGAGCATTACGGTAACATAATATTTTAAGTATCCATTAACTAATACGTAAATATAATGGAACCTTATGGAAATATACTTAAGCTGTCACCAACACCCCTAATGTAATATGCATGATCTCCAAGGCTATTTATAGCTCCTCGGTTCACTCTCTCACCAGTGACTTCATTGGCTCAATCAAAAGAGGATCTTGTTTTCTGTCCCCTGCCCTTGTCTTGACACCCTCCACCCCTGGCCCCTGCCTCAGTGGGGCTGCCTAGCCTGACCCACACCTGCTGGCTCCGCAGTGCTTGTGTGGGTCAGGCCTGGTGCCAGGTACTGGGACAGGGTGGAGACCCGGCATAGTGCACAGGCAGGGAGCATGTGATCTGGCAGACACACATCATGTGGGTGACAAGAGTCGCCAAAGGCAGGTGCAGGGGCTTTAGTGAGGGAAAACCAGAGAGGCCTTCTGGAGGAGGTGATGCTTGGGCAGAGGGGTCAAGACCCTCAGGAGCTAGTGGGCAAAGCAGGGTTAAAGGAGGGAATGTGTGAGCTTGGGGCGAGGTTGCCCAGGCTGAGACCAGGAAGGAAGAGCAGGGAGTGGTCCTTTTGGAAATTGAAGTGTCTGGTCTCTTTTCAGAGCATGTGAGAAGCCCCAAGCAGCAAGATAACAGGTAGGACTGGCAAGCAGAGGCTGGCCTGCGGAAGGCCAGAAGAAAGAAGGAGACTCTCCTGAAAAAGGCCAGAGTGAGCACCAGGGCGGGACAAGGGACTTCCTTTCCACTGCCAATTGCATTCTGAATTTGGAGAAAGGGAAGGGCTTCAGGGGTTGCCCTGACCAATTGTTTATGGGTTTGCATCCTGAGGTGTGTTTACGAGGACGCCCAGTTCCTGGTCTCCACTGAAGCAGCTCGACAACCTTGGGCAATGTCTCTCTGAGTCTCAAAGCCCTTGTCTGTGGGACTGGAGTTGGTGGGGTTGTAAGGGCCGTCCAGGTCAGTTCTTGGAAGGAGGCTGGGGTGAACCTCACCTCCATTCCTAAAGCCACACTCTCTCCTCTGAGAACCCACAATCAGTCTTCAGGGAACTATGGTGCTCACATCTAGCGAATCTTTACTTGTGAAGCATGTAGCAGGAATCCATGCTGGGTACCTCAGGAGAGTCAAGCCCTTCACCTTCACCCATGCCCCTTCAGCCCCCTAGGGGCTGGGCTTTCATAGGTCTCATAGTTTGGGAGGCCCCAGAGATAAACCCTGGGCCAGGTGAGTGTGAGAAGTTCACTTAGGGAGTGCAGGAGTGGGCTGTGGGACAGGGAGGGCACAAATGCAAGGTGTCCCTTAATCCCCCTGCTCCAGAAAGTGAAGCAAAGCACAGACGCAGAGTATCCCACCAAGACCTGAGGGAGCTGGTGCAGCAAGCCCCACCCATCTCTGAAGTCTGCAGCCTCCAGCTCCCGAATGCATAGCCAGAGTGGCTTTCCCAAGGTCCTGAGAAATCTTTCAAACAAAATGACCCAGACACTATCAGTTGAGAGCTAGTCAGGACAAGAAGAGATAGTAACTAGCCCAAGGGTATGAGCAGGAAACCAACAGGATTGCCTAGAGCAGCTAAAAAACAATGTTTTCAAGTGACTATAGGATTCATTGCATTCTTGATGGGGTTGTATAAAGGAGGAAAGGGAGAAATAACCAATGTTCCTCTTTAGACACTCTGGTTTCGAGACTGCATCCCCCCTTACCTGGAAGCTTTTCCTTTACTCCTTTGGGTTTAAATGCTACTCTTTCATCCACTGTTTACCTCCTCTACTGGACCTTTGCCTGGATTGACAGGTTACTCACCTTGGATTGGAATCCTATACCCTTATAAGCCACTGAGATTCTTGGGATTGTTTGTTACTGTGGCATAATCAGACATATACATGAAAAAAAAAAGGCTGATTTAGATAAAAGCAATTAAATGAGATATAACATGGAAGTGTGGAATATGTACCATATTGCATCTAATCTAAGATGCTAGCAATTGCAGGGCATCCCGCTGTGTTGTAGACCACAAAGAGAAAATACCTATAAAACTGACACCATATCTTAGCAATAGTGTGATGCAAAAATTGATCAGATCAATTTCTTGTGGCTTTGAAATTATTTAATATATTCCCAGGCATTTCCTAATTTCTCCTGCCTTTGGTTCATGCTGGGCAAATAGCCGCTCATCTCATCTCGTTTGGGAGATTTTTATTATTTTTTACTGATATATGTGAGTGCATCTTGCAAAATGTGGCTGGAGGCCAGGAAATAGGGCCTGTGTGAGGGGTAAGTGGCGACAGGACAGGGGGAGTTGGAAAAACGTGGTTTCCCACCAGGAGTGTTATGATTTGTTATTGTGAGAGTGGTTTAGTTCTAAAAGTGAGTTCTGCACCTCTTGCTCTCTCTCTTGCTCATTTTATGGTGCAGCAAGAAGGCCCTTGCCACATGCATCCCCTTGATCTTGGACTTCCCACTATCTAGAACCATAAGCCAAACAAATTTCTGTTGATTGTAAGTTACCCAGTCTCAGATATTCTGTTATAGCATCACTAACAGACTGAGACATGTGCACATACTTGTACGCCCAGCTATGTGGACGTGCATGTATGTGTGTGCATAAGTTTCTGCACCTGCTCAGCCAGGTGATCACATGCATACATCATACCATGAAGAATGCACATGGATGTCTGGAGAGGCATTCAGGCATGCTCACATGTGTGCATCTGCTACTGCTCTCTTGAGCAATCATGCATGCTGTGTGTACACTCACACACAGGAAGACACACCAGGAGTAGCCACACATAGCTCCTGGCAGTTGTTCCTTGGGACATCCATGCACATTTCCATACCCACACACATGTACACAAGCACATCTGCATGTGCATATACGGGTACAAGAGCGGAGACACAGTCATTCTCTGTCATGTTTTAGCAAATGAGGGGCAATAAGTCCCTTCTCTGTATCTATACCCTTGGTAATCTCTCCCCACCCGCACGCATTTTATTTGGCCAGTGGGACAATAAAAATGTACTGTAGATTGAAAAATGCTCACACATAGAGAGGTCTACTCTTTCTGTGCTTGGCACCCTGTGGCCATTCCATGAAGAAGCCCTGGCTGGCTTGTTGGAGGGTGATACCGTGTAGCAAAGTCATTTCTTGACATCATGTCAACTGCTGCTGCCAGATATAGGAGTGACGCTGCTATAGACCCTCTGCCCCCAGTAGAGCCACCAGCTGCCACAGACACATGAATAGGCTCACAGAGTTCAGTTGGCCTGCACCAGAAGAACCTCCACCAGCCCTCAGAATTGTTAGAAATTACTAATGTGTGTTGCTTTATGCTACTAAGTTTCAGGATGACTTGTTACACAGCATGTGCTAACTGATAGGAACAATGACTTCCAGAAGCATCCACATGTGCATCCATACATCGCCTGTACTTGTTTGTACACAAAAACACAGAAAAATAAATACACACACTTTGTATTCATACATGCAGGCATGCATGTACATAATAAATAGCACACCTACATGCATACACTTACCATGTAGCCTAGAGACAAGCTTAGATGCAACACATGCACACACACGTGGACACTCTTGTTGGCTCACTTGGGCGGATGCCTCCCAGGCTCAGGCCTCTGGCAGCACTTTATGAACATGCAAGCAGCCCTCAGCTGGGCCTGCTTCTCTCCCTGGAGTCTGTTAGGTAAAGGAAAGGCAACAGCCCTGGGAACAAGGGCCCCCCAGCCCAGCTAACCTCCACAGACCTGTGGAGGCCCCACTGCTAAGCAAGAAGTCAGAGTAATCGGGGGTTTGCAAGCTCCCAGAGTTGCCTAATGCGCAGCTGCCTTTGTACCTGCTGTCTTTGTGACTTGAGCCCTTGCCCAGCTCCCACTCTCCACACTGATCTCTCTCCAGTGGCAAATCTCTAATCCCTTTCTTTGACATCTTGAGCCCTCCATTTGTCTTCTCATTTCTAGAAACTAAGCCACGTGACACAAGGTAGTGCTATTAGAAGGTTTTTTCCTCCACTCTGCATTGCTTGTGCTCCTGAGGCCCCTCTACCCTGGAGGGCCAGTGGCCGCTGTTGTGCCTGGGGAGATGGGTGTTGGTGGAGTCCCCAGCATGGATGCAGGAACACTGGAGGCAGGGGTGGGATCCGGGTCTCTTACTCCCTCCAGGACCTCACCTCTGTGTCTCCTGACAGACACACATTTAGAAACAGGGGACAAAGCAGACAGGTCCTCACCATTGAAGGCTCCAGTGGAATGTCACCTCTTCCAGTGGCCTCTCCTCCCTTGGGATGCCTGTCACCTCCTCTTCTTTGAGTTTTCTCTTCTTTGTCCCTGTGCTGTTTGCACTTCAACTTCCCATGTGTGTTCTCTCTTCTCCTCCCTGGGCGGGGCTGTCCACTCCTCCACCCTGAGCCCTCTCTGGTCCAGACCACTTCAAATGCCTGCCTGAGTGGCCACCGTTATCTCCTACTTACGGGCTTGCCCCCGTCACAGCCCCACAGTCCACTGCCCATACTATTGGTGGATTTTTCTAACATGCAGAACTGACCTCCAGAAGAAGTCACCCTAAAACATCCAGGATAAAGCCAAGCTGGCTAACATGCCCCATGAGGCCCTTGGTGGAGCGACTGTGGAGCACCTCTCCTTGTCTCTTCCATCTGCGCTGCATCAGCATTGGCGGCTGTGAGTCCCACATACACATCAGGTCCTCTGTCACCTCCAGCCTTTGTACCCACTGTCTCTGTGATTTGAGCCCTTGCCCAGCTCCCACTCTCCACACTGATCTCTCTCCAGTTGCTCATGGTTCAGCTCGGCTGCTGTCTCCTCTGCAAGTTTGCTCTGAATCCCCAGGTACGGCAGCAGTCACTATGCCTGGCACTTATCAACCCATGGGTGACATCCACTTGTTAAATTACCTGTACCCCCACCCACACATGAACTGAACAGGAGCTCTTTCAAGGCAGGACCTGTATCTTGATCATTATTTTGTCCCAAGCACACACTTGACCTTATGTGGGCCTGATGTCAATGTTGGCTGATGAATGAAGAATGAATGAATGAATTTGTGGGGAGAAGTGAGCACTATGTATTTGGCCCAGCAAGGTGTTGATGTTTGTGAATGACACTCCATTCTTATCCACCTATATAGAAGAATGACATGCATGGAGAAACATCAGGGTCCCAGAGACCCCGTCCTCTGAACTATATCTCCTTGGCCAAGTTCTGCTCAGTCTCTGGGCAAATCTGCTCCCTGTGCTGAGATGACACCTTCCTCTGCCTGCCTGGTGCAGCCTCAATCTCAACCACGTGTCCATCACACCTCAGGGAACATCTGTGTCTCTCTCATTACACATGTTCTACTTGTTTGAGGTGCTGACTGGCTGGTGTTGCTTGGGGGTGGGTTCTGGCTTCATGTCAGATGCATTGTGGAGTACAGGTGGTCACTGCAGCTGGACCCAGATGCAGCCTCCAGGGAGGTCTGGGAAGGCACCAGGGAAAGTAGCTAAGACTCTGAAGCACAAAGGTTTCTGGTCAGCAGTCAATAGCAGCCACCAAAAGGAAAGGCCCCATTGTCCATCCAACCTGGTGATGGTGAAGAAGCAGCTATTTCAGTCCATGATGTCTGTGCAGAGAAACGTCTAGAAGAATGTAGGATGCCAGAAAGCCCAGTCATGACCCGTGGCCTCGGCTCACAGCAATTCCCTGGCTAGGGACACAAATCAAAGGCTTACATCAATATGCCAGATACCACAGGACTAGCACCATGTTAAAAATGTCATACAGAGGATATCCAGTTGTATGATGAGATAGTTTTCTCACAGCTGGAAAGGCTGGGAAAGCATCATCATGGGAGAGGGCTTTGAGCAGGGAAGAATTTGGCTAAGCTAAGCCTGACATTGGAGGCATCTCAGAGGGACTATTTAATGGGGATCATACTACCAGCTGTCATTCATCGGGAACCAGCTAGGTAGGAGATATGGCCCTGGACATTTTTGTATCATCTGGGAAGCCTGCTGAGCAGGTCTGTTGGCTCCCAGTTTGAAGATGGAGAACCTTGGGTAGTTCTGAAGGTGTGTGATCTGGCCAAGGCTGTCTTGGAGCTAGCCTAAGAGGCCAGGCCTTTCTGACTTCAAAACCTGATGTTCCACTAACCTCCATCTATGGGATGGACCATCATAAAATTGGTGGCTTAAAGAACATTTATGGTCTGGGAGGTGGGCGCTGACCATGGTCTGCTAAGCAGTTCTTACTGGCATCTCTTTAGCAGTTGTCACCAGATGGTGGTGGCTGAAATTGTCTGAAGAGCCCCCATCACAAAGGACAGGGAAGGCTCACACAGATGGGGGTTGGAACAGTAAGGAGCCCTCAGATCTCTTTCTATCTCTTCATGTGACCTCTCTAGTATGGTGGCTTCTATGTACCTGGACATTTTTAATGATAAATCTAAGCTCCACAGCCACGTGTCCCAAGAAAGAATGTCAGGTGGTAATGGCATTGTCTTTTATGGCCTAGCCTAATCTAATGGAAGTCATCTAAGGACATTTGTGTGCTTTGTCTGTCAAAGTAGTCAGGAAGTCATTCCTCCTCCAAAGGTTCAAGAGTGGAGGGGGGGAACTTAAGGCTTTATATCTTGATGGGACAGTGACAAGTTTGGAAGAGTATGTGGGACAGGAATACAATTCTTGTCTGCCACATCTGGGTTCCATTATACCTATGAACCAAGGAAGAAAATAAAAACAGTATGTGCTCTGGGAAATGGAGTCAGAGCACAGTTTAGCAAAAACAAAACGTGTCCCTGAATGAACTGAGGAGAAGCTCAATGGTGACGACTTCTAGGGTCTAGATAACAGCCTGGGTCATGAATTAAATGGCAGAGGTATCAATGGACAGGAGAGGAAAGAAGGAAGTGATACAGCAAAGGGTTATAGACTGAATGCCAAGTAGGAGTGGTGGTGGTGGGGGGGGGTGAGTCATGGCACGTCCAAAGTCAAGTTTAAGACTTGAGCATGAGTAGCCCTAGATCATGGTGGTACCTCTCATGGAGGTGTGGTGGCCTCTAATGGGGACATTAGGGGAAGAGCTGTCTTGGGAGCAAGATGACCATAGATTATGGTGCCATGTTGAGAGGTTTGAGAAGGGCATGGGGGAAGCTGCCCAGGGGTGGTAGAATGGCAGCTGCCATTTGCAAGTCTGGATCTTGTAAATGGACCGGGCTGAAAATAAGATTCCGAGGATCAAGTGAAGGTGGGCTTGGGAACCACAGAGGGATGGAACCCACTAAAGCTTAGAGAACAAAGCAAGGAGGCAAAGGCAGACCCCCGGGAGTACTGGAATTTGGAGGAGCAGGGGAGACCAATCCAAAGGAGAGAACTCAGGAGAACTTTTCGACTCCAAGACACTAACAAACCTGGAGAGGAAGGACAGAAATGAACAGTCACTCAGCCCATGACCCATCTCCTTCTAGTTGACTGCAGGACCCCCACAACCTCTTCCTTCTCAGCTCCAACTGCTGATTGCTCCTGCTAGTATCAATTCTATTCTTGGTCACACCCAAGGCTCCACGAAGATGGAGACCTTTGACGTCAGTGGTGATCTTGACGTGGATCACTCAGTGTAGGCAAAGCACGCTCTTGGAGCAGATGTATTAAAATAGGAGAAGGCTGAGGTGGCCCTGGGAGTTGGGGGCCTGGCCGCCCTGGTTGTCTGCCCCCATGCTCTTGTCTGAGCCTTTTTTTCCAAACTCCCAAAAGAAAGTTCTGGAACTACTCATATTCCTCAAGTTTACATGTGCCACCAGAGGCTGAATGACGGAAGTGGCTTTCCAACGGATCACACAAATAGTCAGTGTCAAAAATAATTCCAGACCTGAGAGTGAATGCCCAGTAGGTCAGTGCTGTGTAGAATATGCCCAGGGTTCTGAATAAGAAACAGCAGGAAGAAGAAGTCCCCTGACCCCAAAAGAGTGCCAAGGGGGCTAAAAGTCCTTCCCCATGACATAGACACACTTAACCCTGGAAAGCAGATCTGGCCATGGCGGCCAGAAGCTGGGCAGGACATGCTGTGGATGACCAGTGCCAACCCGGAAGCCCGCCAAGCGCCAGGCTGGCCTTGTCCCCTCCCTTGGCAGTGGTGGCGCCTCTGGGACCTTGTGGCGGGCTGATCTCCGTGCAGACCCCAGGTCCGAGGGAGGAGGGGAAGGCGGGAGACATTACTGTGGTTTTGCGGCCAAGGAGGGAACATACTTAGGATATTTAGAGGATGGACAGGGAATCAGCTCCACTTCCCCGCAGGCTCTGCCTGCCAGCGCTCAGCCACTGGAACATGCCATTTGAGAAATGTCTTCATTTTCTCTCAGCTTTGGCTAGGTTCCCGCCACACTCAATGAGAGCGGGAAGGGGGAGGAGGTGGGAGAGGGAAGGTTAGGGTCATAGACTGGAGCGAAGGATCGGAAAACTGGCTCCTAAGAGCTCTCTGTGCAAAGAAAACACCCTGGGGCCTGCCAAATCCGCCCGCCCACGGGATGCACGCTGTCACCCCCCAGGTAGCCCTCAACCCCCCTCCCGCCATCCCACAGGAAGTCAGGTTTCATCCTGGCCCGTGGCCTGATGAGGGCGCACCTTGGACCAGGGGCCCAACGCGCAGCGTGGGCTCCATCTGTCCAGCCATGTTAAGGAACCTGGCCCCAAGGACGCCTGGGTGATCTGGGCACCTCCCCTGCCAACGGTTAGCCTCTCGAGCCAGTCTTTATTTTTATAGACCACGGTTTCAAGGCCTCAGCCACCGTGAGTCCCTCCTTTCCTGCTTATTTTTAATTTTCAAACAACTTGATTTATTGCCTGAAAGCAGCTGAATGTGTCCATGGACACAGAATTTCAGAAATGTCAGAGCCAGGAAAGAAAATGTCAGAGCTGCCTTTGTCCCAATAGCCTCATTGTCCCGATGGGAAAGCTAAGGCTCAAGGTGGTACCCGTGGATAAATTTAGACATCCAGAAATAAAACATAGATGAATATAAAGAAATATTAACATTGATGAGAGCTAGTAGGCTGTGGGGAAAAAATAGACTTTCAAGGCAGGTGGACTTGCGCTCAACTCCTAGTTTCTTTGCTATTGAGACTGTCTGCAGCTCAGACTTCTCATCTGTAAAATGGGAGACAGCAGGCTGGTCACTACATGGGGAAGATGAAAAGAATCACCATTGAGGTACCTGCTGAAAACAGATGCTCAACAAATACACCTCTCCTAGCTTTCAGATTGCACCTACCTCTACACGGACCCCTCCTTGTGATTTTTAATAAATTCAAGAACTGGGCATCTCAAAGGAGAAGACCAAGTTCCGTGGGACTTTGTCCTCTGGAATGGGACACAGCTTTATGGAGACAGTTGGGGACAAGTCCTGGTTCCCATAGTCCCTTCCTCCACAGGGGGCTAAAAGAACCACGGCAGGAGGTGGGTGTCAGAGTGCCCGCTTTGCTGGCGTACCTGAGATGTCACCCGATCAGGGTGGATTCAGTGGTGGACCGCTCTGCCCAGGCATCGGAAAGTAGAGACCTGGCTTCAAGTGTGGAACACGAGATTTACCTTCCAGATACCCCAGTTTGGGGCTGATAGAGATCAGCTGGCATTTCGCGTGGCTGAAAGAGTGGCAACTGAATCCTTTGCCCCGCCTGACCCAGCCCCTGTACCAACGCCATAGATCAATTTCTATTTTTTCCTTTCTTCTGTAAACAGTGGCGCTGGGGCAAGTCTGCCCGGATGACTCGCCCACGGTCCCACCCCTCATCCCTGATCGTCTGTGGGAGATAATGCAGGCTTGGATTTGCACCCATCCCGATTTTCATTCACACTGAGCTTTCTTGGCACTTTAGTAATGAAAAAAAAAAGAGAGAGAGAGAGATGGAAAAAGAGAAGGGGTGGCAGGGGACGTGGGGGAAGAGCCATCGATAGGAGCCATCCCAGCTCAGATTCTGAGCAAACAGCAGCTTTGTGTTTAGAATGTGGGGCTTGACTGGGTTTCAAGGCAGACCGCAGCCCTACAGCACGTCTTTCTTCTCTCTGCCAATAGGCGCCCACAAACACCCAAATTTAGAAGCTGGCAATTGCGCTCACTTAGGACTTTAGGAGGAACTCAGGTAATACAAACCATCTCAGGTCTGAAAGGTTAGGGACTCGCTTTGTGAATGGAGTTCTCCCGTTTCAATGGCGGTGGTGGAGAAGCAGAAGTTTATTTGGCTTCACCTTCTCAAAAACACACATGCAATTTCCACTCTGGAAGTGAGGTCGACAGTGACTCTGTTGGGAGATGTCCCTTCTCAGGGCGTTCCCTGGAGCATGCCAGGTGCCCCATCCGGTGTTGGCACTGAGAGTCTTCTGCCACGAGGGGGCTGGCTCAGGGTGGCTGAGGGCCTGCATGTCCCCTGGACGGGGCTCGGTGGGCACGATCCCGAGATACCTAGAATTGTCTTTTAGAAGAAGTGGTGAGATGGGGAACAAAGAGGAGGGGGAAAGAACCCCAGAGGAAGGAGAAAGAAAAAGAAAAGGAGAATCGAAGCCAAGACCCTGCCTGCCTTGTCCCCTCTTCTCTAGGTGACAGCGCATTTACTTTGGATCTATAGATATGCCCTTCCCCACAAAGTCAGTGTCCTCACGTCCACCACGCGGTGGTCTCAGCCTCTTGACACGTATGTGCCATGGGATAGAAAGGAGAAGGATAGAAAGGAGAAGCCTGCTCCCCTCCTGCTGCTCAGCCACATATGCCCAGAAATCGGTAAAGGTCAGGGAGTGGAAAATGGCTCATTGCTGTGTGACTTTGGCAATTTCCTTAACTTTTCTGGTCTCAATTTTCTCATTATATAAAGTATGGATAATAATATCCTCCTAATTCTGCAAATAAAAACTAAATAAAAAAATGTGTATTTAAAGCACCTTTATACTTTATAGCATAGGAAGGACTTGCTGGGTGAGTGCTTACATTCTAAGTACTGTTACTGCCAACCCAGGGGTTGGCTTTGTTCTTATCCTCGTGGATACCTGGCAACACAGAGGGAAACAAAGACAGTACATAGTAAAAGTCAGGTGTCCAGGCAATTAGCGCTGAAGAAGGGCTGGAGGCTGGGAAGGTCAATCTGGAAGAAGTGAGAATTCAGGGGCAAGGGGATGTGACAAGCAGGAGGCCATGCTGGAACCAGATTTCCTGGGTTCTCACTCCAGCTTTGTTCCTTGTAAGCTGTGTGACCTTAGCTAGTTATTTAACCTCTCTGTGCCGGTTTGCTCATCTATAAAATGGAAATACATAATAGATACTTCCTTCACAGCACTATTGCAAGGATTAAATGCATTAATCTGGGTGCCTCTCTTAGAATAACACTTGTTGCAGAGTGAATATTCAACAAATTAGCTATTATTAAATTAAGCCTTGACGCTAGAAGGTCAAGGTAGGCGATGTGCGTAGGTTGGGTGGGAATAGGAGGGGTTCCAGAATGGGAGAAGACTGGGAGCAATGATGTGGAGGTGGGAGGGTCCAGACAGTCAGGAGAGATGGAAGATCAGGTTAGCAGGAGCAAGGGGCGGGCACTGAGGGCTAGGCAGAAATCAACAGCAGGAGGAAGCTGGGGTTGGACCAGATGGGACTTCCAGGCCAATTGGGGAGCCTGGATTTAGTCACATACTAGGTAAAAGTTAGAAATGGTCTGGGAAATTGTTGAATGCAGGTGTGGATCCCCACTGATGTTGTACTAATATATAGGACAATGTGAAGGGAGGGAAATGTGGAAGGTTGGGTGGCCAGGCAGGTCCCCACTGCTTTGGGTCAGAAGCCAGCTTGACTGGGCTTAGACCAGGGATGGCAAACTGTGCACCTTCCCCTCTTTCTGTGTGCATGGCAGACATCACTAATCGATCCTGCCCACCTGTCCCCATGAGGTCAAGCATAGTTTGGAAGTCATTTTCCACTCTGGGCACCAGGTGGCTTCGGCCAGTGGATCAGAGTCAGGGGTGCAGAGGAGACCTGCTTATTTCCCCTGTGCTGGGCTAGGATGGTTGGACTGGGCATGAGAGGGAAGGACAGGTGTGAGCACCGTAAAAGAAAAGGAGGAAAGAATGGGCGGTACAAAGTAGGCTCATGGACAGAAAGGGCAGGAAGATGTTGGAGATGACAAGCTCTAAGGTGGCAAAGATGTGTCAGGTGCTGTTGAAGACAGGAAGGGCAGGGTGCAGTAGGGTGTCGGGGGGAGCCATTGGGGTGAAGGCGAGGTGGCTTGGGATGTGCTGAGCTGGGGCACGTGTGGGACACCAAGAGGAAACATTCAGTCTGCACTTGGAGATATGGGTCTGGCGCTCAGCTGGAGGATGGAGCTGGGGATTCGGATTAGGAAGTCGGCCACAGGAGGTGACAATTGACACTACTGCTGGACAGACAATCTTGCAAAGTGAGAGTGTGAGGGTGGAGGAGCAGAGGGGCCGATGGGGCTTGGGTGCACACTCGTGGTTAAATATCGAATATAGAAAAAATAGCCAAACAGGAGCAGCAAGGATAAAGGGTCTGAGGCACCAGAAGAGAAGGTTTATCCATCAAGGGTGTGGGCCAAGGAATGCCAGCAAATGGAGAAGAAGGGGGTGACCCGTGATCAGCCCAACAGAACCCTGGATGCAGTCCTGGAACTGCACCTTAATATTGGACGCAAGGACACTTAGGATCTTTGCAGACCCCAGGGACTCTGGTGCGCCCCACCCCAGCACACCAGACAAATGAAAATTCACTCAGAGTCCACATTAAACATAACTGTTATATCACCATGTACAAATCGAGCTGGCTTAGGTCTGGGTAGTTGATGTAATGCTATGGCTTGTGGACATTTAAACCTATATTAATTTTGATTTTGTGGGTTCCTTTTCGTATTTTTGAGCCAAAAATATTTTTTTTCAGGTCTCAGATATTTTCACAGGCCCTTGAGAAGCATATTCTAAAGCTGAGATCTTTTGCGGGTAGTGCCAAATGTTTTCAGCAGCTGAGCCTGGGAGTGAGGTGGCAGGGGTGGGGGACGGATGGCCCTGGGGTCTGACAAAGACCGTACTATAATGCAGGGGCCATCTACTGCCATCAGATGTACCAATCCTGTTGACTTCCACGTGACTCACGGCCACTTGCCTGGTCAAGAGCAGACGTTAGAGTGATGTCAGAGCTTTGGAGGACAGTGTGGGTATTAGCGGGTCAGGATGGACACTGTCCACTGTTGTAGCTGGATCCTAAAAGGCCCCTTCAGTTCCAAGTATTAACTCTTGCGTTTCCGAATATGGAAGCGTCTTGGGTGTTCCAGAGAAGGGATTAGGGCAGGAAGGAAGGCAGGGCATGCAGAAGCATGGCTGCAGTCACATCCCGGCTGGTGCAGAAATATTTCAGTGTCTGCGTGACAGCCTAGCTCTGTGCATCCTCATGTCAACGGGGGCCCCTGGGTTGGTGCCCAGGCTTCCTGGTTCCCTTAGCCTGCGGAGAATGGTGCTTCCACTGAAAGCAGCAGATTTTCAGAACTGTTGACCCCACTGTGTGGGCAACAGGTATTGTTTGAAGCACCCTGGGGGGTGCAGGGGTCCATTCACTGAGGCTAAAGCACACTGTCCTGCAGCATCAGGGAGACGCCAGTACCCAGGTGAGCTGCAGCCTCATGAAGGAGGCTCAACAAAGGCAGGAGAGGCAGGGGCTGGTGGCCCCACAGCCCCTTTGACCTTTCTGGCACTGGATTTCCCCCTCTGCCCATCCCAAGGGTCCTGCAGCCTCCCCCAGGCCCGGCCTCATCCTCCCTGGTGCAGGCCAGCAGAGCCAAGTCGCAAAGTCTAAGTACTTTTTAAGCACTGCAATTTAGTGCAATTATTTGAAAGTAAACAATCTGCTCTGTCAATTAAACATTATTTAGCTTGCATTTCTTCTCATGCATCACATCATCGACTGCGGCTCTCTCGCTGAGCAGGGCTCGGGGACTAGCTGTTGGCTTCTTTGAGAAGCTGTGCTCCCAGCAGCCCTGTAGCCAGAGCTGGGAGGGACTTCCCCCATGGATTTCCTGAAGGAGTTAACAGCCACATATCAGGACAGCTTCCTGGCCTGGCTGTCACCTCCTCTACCTCCTTTTCCCCTTGGCTTCTTCCTCATAACCCACCTTGTGAGATCCAGAGGGTGCTGTTGGGGGCTGGAAGGAAATATCCTTTTGGGATGTGTCCTCTGCCTCAGAGATTTTTATTTTATTATGTTCTAGGTAAAATGAATCCCAGCATGCAATGGCCAAAGCCTTTCTTTCATTTTTACATCCATATGTATTTCATGGAAATTTAATCCATGTGTTTCCCATTCATTTACACTTCACTCTTCAAACTATTATTTTGAAGCCCTGTTTGATGTCCAGAGACCCATGCCAGCTATTTATTAGAGACCTCTGCTCCAGCAGTCAACACATCATTCCCTCAAACTGAAACACACAGGGCCCCCTGAGGAAGCCACATCTGCAGGGCACAGTGTTTCTAGTCTAGAACGTGGAATTGTGGGGTTCGAGAGGCTCAGAATGGGCATTCTGAGGCCCAGATGGTGCCCCAAGGCAGAGGCTGGCAGTAGTGGCTCCTGCATTTCCACATGCCCCAAGATTAATGGTCCCCACTCAGTTCTGTTCCTGTGGGTTCAACATCATTTGGAAATCTTTCCTGCACAGGCCTCAGTGGTCTGGATGCTACCTGGCTTTCAAGACCTGGTCTTGCTCCACGTCATTTCTGACGGATTGACACAGCTTCACAAGGGAGCCTATTTTGCTGACAGATGCTCTAATGATAATCAATAATCATTTGCATCTGTAAAAGGCATCACAGTTCATAAAGCAATTCTACTTCCATTATCCTGTCTCTTCTTTCAGTGACTTTTCAAGATGGGCTGAACAGGGACCAGACCATCCCATTGTATAGATGAGGAAACGGAGGCTCAAAAAATAGAGGCTGGACTTGAATTTAAGGCTTTGGTTGATCTCCTATGGAACAAGTCCATCTTTCCATAACTTCATCTACTTATTTACTTCTACTCTGTTCTTAAAATAATACCATCATCGCTCTCCTCATTACAGTGACTATTATCATATTCCTCCACTTGCAGATCTGTCTTCGACAAAATTCTTTGGGAGCCCCCACACTGATGATTATACAAGGGTAAATAGAACATTCTACCCTCTCTCTACAAGCCATATACCAAGATGTGTGTGTGGCATGAGAGCATGCATTTAATGGTGTCTTACAGTGTTTTAGTTTTTGCCGTTGTGACTAAAAGATCTGAGGAAAGTTTATTTGGGGGCTCACAGTTTCAGAGGTCTCAGTCCATAGACAGCCAGCTCCATTCTTTGGGGCTCCAGGTGAGGCAGAACATTATGACAGAGGAAAGCTGCTCACATAATGATCAGTAAGCAGAGAGACTCCATTTGCTCCCCAATGTCCACCTTCTCCAGCTGTACCCTACTCACCTTCAGTTACCACCCAGTTAATCCCATCAGAGGATTAATTCATTGATTGAGTTAAAGCTCTCACAACCCAATCATTTCTTTTTGGAAACTTCTTGCATTGTCTCACACATGAGCTTTTGGGGGACACCTCACATCCAAACTATAAATACCGGAACTTTTCAGAGTTTATATACAATGTTGCTCCACAGAGATTCTTTGCTGAGTTGAGCTCAGTTAACAGTTCCCATCTCTTACCTTTTGATTCACTGTTTCTGTTTCTGGCCCCACAGTCCTACAAAGCAAATATTAAGAGAAATAGAAACATTCCCATTTACCAGATGTGAACACAGAGGCTTGAGAGTTTTTTGTTCCTGCCTGAGTTCACACAGCTCTTGCTCCTGTGTAACACTTCACACATGTTAAATGTGGGAGAGGAACAGAGAGCCGTACAACTCCAACTGCCTTTACACCCTCTAGGAGAATTAATTCTTTGCACAAATTTTTGTCAAAGACTTAGTTTGAGTAGGGCACTGTGCTCAATGCCAGAGATAAAATAGTGACCACAGTTGGTAAAGTGCCTGCTGTTCGGGAACTGGCATTTTATGGAGGACAAATCATCCCTGAGGCCCCAGAAACCATCACAGCATGGCTAGGGGAGAGAATACAGGGATCAGAAGCAAAAGCAATGTATGGTCCCTCATTTCCAGCACAATCAAAGTGGGAGGCATTTCCTCTTTTGTACCAAAGTCATTTGGCAAATTTTAATGACATTGAGATATCTTCTTTTCTCCTTAGTGCAGATCCCTGGGACAAACCTGGACACTGTCTTCTATGGGCCTGGACGTCCTGCCTAACTCTCTTCAACACATTTATTGAGTGCTTCTTATGGGCCAAGCCTTGTTCTTGACCAATACTATGCAAGAGGTAAGTATAATTTAAATTTTTCTAGTAGCCAAAAAGAAACAGTAAAAGGAAACAGGTGAAATTAATTTCAACCATATATTTTACTTCAACCAGTGTATTTAACATATTACCATTTCAAAATACTATTTCAATATAAATGTAAAAATTATTAATGAGATATTTTACATTCCTTTTTCCACACTAAGAGTCTGAAATCTTGTATGTGTTGTGCACTTATAACACACCTCAATTTGGACTGACTGGCCACAGATTAAATGCCTCATAGCTACATGTGGCCAGTGGCCACCATATTGGACAGAGTAGCCCATATCCTTTATGTGTACTTTTTCAGCTAGCTCTTAAAACAGTCCTTTATGAAATCTATAAATGGCTCCATGCTATAGAGGATAAATCTGAGAAAGGAGAAATAGATGGTCTAGCATTCTGTGAAACTGGCATTTGAACCTGGGTCTGGCTGAAAATTCCACACTATACCCTGCTCTTCTTACCAGTTAGATGCTGTGACCATCTGACCATGCCATTTCCCATCACACTTTAAGTGCTGGCCTCCTCGAGAGCTCTTCTAGAATTAAATGTTGTGCATACCCTGAGAGAGTCAGGCTTCCTGGAGGTGGTGCCCCTGGGGGTTACATCCTCTCTGCTGCCGGAGTGCTTAGTACTTGATCTGCTCCTTTGAGATATGGTTGTGATTTTCTCCAGATCTAAAACAAACCCAGAACTTCTCAATAGGATTACATGAAAGATAGGAATAATTTCTACCACTTACTGAATGCCAACTACTGTACTGAAGTGACTATGACACCATTTGAAAGTAAGACACAACATTATCTTATATGCTGCTGAGAAAGAAAAACACTGCCAATTAATTGAAAGATGGCATTGATTGTAAATGTCAGAAGTGTTGAATGTGCACAAACAGGCATTTTAGAATCAATGAGATACCATAGGCATAGCATAGACAATAGGCTAGATACTCTATGTGCATTATTAGCTCATTGACTTCATAGCATGCTGAAAAGCAAGTATCATTGTTTTCATTCTATACATAAGAATAATAAAACTTAGAGACATATAATTAATTGGTTCAAGGTCATAAAGTTACTACTATTATTATTAAGAGGAGATGAGGAAGATAGAGCACTACAGAGTCCTGAGGCTTGTAACCATTCTCTTTTACCAAGCCTGTATATGGTCTCATCTCATGCTTCAGTCAGTATAGGCTATGTTATGTGACAGTAACAAGCAGCACCAAGTTTTAGGATCATAAATCAATACAGGTTCATTTCATGTTTGTGCTACATGTCCTCTGAATTTATTCTAGTCACCCAAGCATCCAAATAGAGCTGCCACCATCATTCTTTCAGTCACAATTCCAGAAAAAAAAAGGTAGTGCTAGAAGATCCCTCATTAGTAATTAAATGCTTAGCCAGGGAATAATGTATGCCACTTCCTCTAGCAACTCATTGGTTAACATCAGTCACCAGGCCCCATTCACCCACATGGGATCCAGAAAGTACAATCCTACTTGGGGCCCAGAGGAAGAGAGAACCATAAATATTTGATGAGTGGCTCTAACAATTACTTACTACACCCAAAGACTACCGATAGAATTTCTCAAAAATTTCATATTCGTTCTCCACTTTGAAGGCTAAAGTTAGACTTTGTCAGGGAATCTGAGGCCTTCTGTCACTGAAGACTTCCTGTGTAGCTCAGCTTCCTCCCTCTTCCAGAGTCCACATGTGCAGGGAAAGAGGAGATGGGACTGATCTTGATGATGTCCTACTCCAAGGGCCAGATCCGAGCATATATGGGCCTCTGCACGAGTACAGTAAGGGGCCTGCTGGGATTCATTTTTCCCAGCATTTCCATTCCTTTGAATGCTGGGTTAGCTCTCGCCTATCAGAAATTGATAAGGTCATGGAAAAAGTGAAGCTATGACTGGAGACCGGAAGGGAGGCCTGGGGGGAGCTGGGAATTTTCCTACCACTACAGGAAAAGTCTGTCTTGCATCTCACGGTATCCCCCCGTGGCCCTCATATTCAGGAATGAATGTGAGTTTTCCGCAAACTGATTTAGCTGCATAGAAATTGATGAATGAGCTCAGACAAGAAAATTGTCATGGAAAACAACCATTGAGATACTGGTAACCAATCCCTGGTGCAGGGTCAGGACAGATGGTGGGGACTGAATGATGGAGAAGGGGCTTCATTTTTTTTTTTTTATGTGCACATCATCATCACTTGTTTCTAGCTCTGGCCAGGACTCAGCCCTGGGAGGACCCAGCCTCACCCAGGACCACTCAGGGCTAGGACTTTGATCAGCAACCATGTTAGCCCATTAGCAAATATTTGTCATAGATTATTTTGAAGAATCATAACAAGCAAGAACAATTTGAAATTGAAGTTTGTTGTGAGTTCAAAGTGCATGTGAAAGTGACTTTATATAAGGAACCTTAAAAATGGAAGAAAGAACTATCCCTGGGCCAATTCTTCCCAAAACCAGGTTTGGAGGATTTTTCCCACCCTGCCTTTGTTTGAGGATGGAAGGCTGCCATGTGGCCCTTGAGCCTCAAGAGTGCAAGGTCAGCAACCTGGCCATACATTGTTCCAATTTGGAGCTGTGCCAAGCGCAGCAAATATTTGCTTTGGCCTTCTGGAGTCCAACCTACTTCCAAAGAGTGGAAACACAATGGAGGCATCTTTATGGAGCGACCTGATAGGAGCCACTGAGGGTGCATAGGGGACTCGGTGAACTTCAAAAAGGTGTCTGCTCTGGATGGATACAGCTCCAAATCATTTGCCTGGAGCAGGTTCCTGGGAAGGGTTCAGACCTCCTCCTTGCCTTGGTGAGGTGCTTTTGGGCAACTGATTTTCTGCTCAAGCCAGCTTAGTCCCGTCTCCTCTCTAAAGCAGACGCCTGGTTCCTCCACCCACGCTGCCTCTCTTCTGGGGGACATGCCATCTTCAGGGCTAGCTGGCCACTCTCTCTTCACCTTCTCTAGCCCTGTCATCAGGCTGGCTCCTGGTTTCCTTTCAGTCCTGGGCTGATGCCTAGTAAGTCATCTTGGCCACACTGCTCTTAGCTCTCTCAGCTCCTGGGTGGGCCCAGCACATTCTGCCCCCTGTGTTGTTGTTCTTTCTCCCATGAGACAGGAAGTTCCAGGAGGCTGTCCTATCCACCTCCACCTCTAGAACAGTGCCTGGCATATTGTAGGAATGCAATAAAATGGTTGAATTAATGAATGAATGTGCAAACAGGCTGAGCTTCCCCCATCAAATGCATATATGATCAGGATCAGAATTCCTACTCTTTCTCCTCCTCCTATTCTCCTCTTCCTCCTTTCCCTTCCTCCTCCTGCTTTTCCTCCTTTTCTTTCTCTTCCTCTACCTCCTCCCCTCAATGTGACCTACTCATCAACCTGGGTTCTAACCTACTCCATTCCCTGCTCCAGCACCAGAGGCAAGTGTCCTGGATTCCAGTCCTGACTATTCTACCCTCTTCATGTGTCATCTAAAGATACACAGGTCTTTCTGGGTCTCCTTTTCTTCATATATAAAATATGGATGATAATAGTATCCATTAAAGGGGGTTTGGTGATCATTAACTGAAATAAAGAATTTGAAATGATTAGACTGTGCCTGCAACATAATAAATAATCAGTGAATGGTAGCTCCAATAATTAGACCATAGCTCCCCATGGTCCCACAATTCCCACCAGCTAGGGTTCACTTCTGGTCCTGATCCCAGGGGAGATTTAAGGCAGCTGCTCCTTCAAGTCATTTAGTCATTCATCAACCAAACAGACCTCTACTGGGCTACTGCTCTGTGCTCCGACTGATCTTGGCCCCAGAGACGTAGAGGGATGTGGAGGGAGAAAGTCCCTGGTCCAGGGGGTCGGAGTGCTGGGTGAAGCACCTGGGACAGCCAAGGGCTCATGGTCTGTCCTCATGCAATGGCCCTTCTCACTTTCTTGGGATTCCCCTCCAAGAATCCTTCATGGGAGAAGCGAATTCAACATTGATTTATGCCATTATATGCTTATTAAACATCAACTGTATACAAGACAGTGGAGATAGAGAAGTGAAGCAGAGTCTCTGTTCTCAGGAAGCTCATCTTCCAAGGGGAGGAGGAGGAGATCACAGAGTGACAGATACAGTATACCTGATGTCAAACAGGAAAAGAACAATGCAGGATAAAGTTAGGGAGCAGCTGTTTCACACAGAATATTCAGGAAGGGGCTCCTGGAGGAGACCACACTTGAGAGAAGACTGGGTGAAAATAGGGGATGGCCTATGGAACCCTTCAGTGGAAGAATGTTCCAGGCAGAGGGAAAAGCATGTGCAAAGCCCCAATGGAGATGATGCTTGGCATGCCCTTTGGGTGTCTGTGGCCGTGCAGGAGTCTATGTTGTAGAAATTCAGATTTCTCATCTCCTTTGGATATGCAGGATTTGGTCTCCAGCAATCATTCTGTTTAAAAATGACAAATTTTCTTTCATGGATATTTGAATTCTGGACATTAGGTTTGGGATTTCTCCTATCACCCAAACAGAAAATAGGTTTTCTGTGGTGGAGAATAATAAAACTGAGTTCATGCTGGAACTTTCTTTCTTACTGATTGGACAAATCAGTCAGTTGCCCAATGACTGTTAATCATAGGCCAAACCCTAGGTCTTCTTGGGCCTCAGTCTTTGTGGCTGTAGAATGGAGATCATTCCACCTACTGCATGCTCCTGTCCACCTCACAGACAGCACAGGATCTTCCTGCCTTTCGACATCTGGTCATGCCATGCCCTCTTCCAAAACCCTCTGCAGGCAGCCTGAGACTCTCCTAAGATGCTACACTTATCTATTCACTTGCCTTCAAGAGAACCTGGAATCAAATCCCTAAAATCTACGTTCCCAGATATGGCTTTTAAATATGGTTACCCCAAAGACTAGTTTTTCTGGGGCCGACCTCATAAGAATCTATAATCCCAGCCTCCAAGACCTAGTTATTAATAGAGTCTGCATCCTACTTCAAAGTTGGAACAATCCCATCCAGGAGTGGACAGAGGGAGGCCTCCCTGGTGGGGTCCAGCTTATATCCCTGTGACCTCTTTTCTTCTTGGCGGTCAGACGGGGCTCCAGCCGGCCCTTCTCTCTTAGCCCCAAGATCTCCTGCACTGTGCTGCTTCTAGTGGACACGCCCCTTCCCCGTCATCCCACCCACTCTCTGCCTCTTCCCCTGAATCACAGCTTTTCTGTCCTTGGTTTTCTCCTGGAAGATCCCCTGACACACAGTCCCCCCGCCCC
>PVHX01010843.1:0-67724 GCA_004024805.1 Geosciurus inauris | reverse complement strand
CTGAACACAGACTGGGTCGTGGGTCATGGGAAATTCAAATAGAAGCCAGCATCCCACTCTTAGATTATTTACTTTATTTTAAAAAATTTTTTAGTTGTCAAATGTTTATTTTATTTATTTGTATGTGGTGCTGAGAATCGAACCCAGTGCCTCACATGTGCTAGGCAAGTGCTCTACCACTGAGCCACAACCCTAGCCCTTTACTTTCATTTTATATAGTTTATAATAAAGAAAGATGGAATGTGGTCTCAAGGGTTATTTGCCTGAGCCCTGAGCCCTGGTCCCCTTGTGGTTCCCTGCTCTGGCTTCTCTGTGACCTTTAACCTTAAATCTCCCAAGAAAGAAGCCAACCATGATGGAACTTTCTTGCAGAACTTGAGCTGATTATAGGTTGTCTTCTTCTGACCTGTGAGATGTCCTGGAGTCCTTTGTGATGGGACACCCACAACTGCTTTTGTGAGGGTGGTGTTGTGTTTTCTGTCTCCTGGGTTGCTCCTGTCCTTTATCCTTTGGTCAGTGTGTGTGTGTGTGTGTGTGTGTTAGATGGGGATTAAACCCAAGGGTGCTTTACCACTGAGCCACATTCCCAGCCCTATTTATTTTTTTATTTTGAAACAGGGTCTCCACCAACTTGTCCAGGCTGGTCTTGAAGTTGGGATTTTCTTGCCTCTGCCTCCTGAGTAACTGGGATTACAGATATGAACCACTATGGCTGACCCTTTTGGTCACTTCTACTGGTTCCACAGCTGGCTAAGGACTGAAGAGAGATGATTTTTTGGTTGACTTGCCCCTTTCTAACTCTTTTCTTCACTTCCACCCCAATCCCGACTATTACTCATCCCAGTGCAGAGATGGAAATTCCTCCTGCAGAGAATTCTGTTCTTTTGTTCCTTCCTTCCTTCCTACTTCTTTTCTCTGCCTCCCACCCCCCAAGCTTGTGGTCAATCAAGCCAGTAGCATGATGTTGGAAAGGATAGAATGGGGCTGGTGGATGGTCACCATACAAACATCAAGGTTGACTGCCTCAGTCACATCTCATTTGCTTATCTGAATAAAGTTTTTCTCAAACATTGGTGCAAACTTGATCCTCACCCTTGTACACTTGTGGCTGCTGCTTCTCCATGGATGTATTGAACATGGCCTCTGTCTTGATGCTGTGGACCATTTAAAAGAGCCATATTGATCTCTTACACACACACACACACACACACACACAAAGAGAAAGAGAAACAAGCTGAAGCTGACCCTGGGGGCTGCAGCTGCAGTGGATGCCCTTTCCTCCTCTTTTGGCAGATTGACTTAGCCTCTCTCTCTGGCTGTCTATCTCCATCCCCCAGGGCCCATCTGGGCTGTCTTTCTAGGTTCCTTCTCAGATTCTTGCTGTAGCACAGAAAGCCTAGTGTTAGTCTCAAGCTCAGACCCTCCATAGAGGATGATGCACCTGGCTAGCAATTTCAGGTTCTTTTTGGGGAAGTGTGGAGAGGGACTCAGTGAGGATGCCCTCCATTACTTTCTGCCAGGATTTATTCAAATACAGATGCCTTTGATCTGGGGTTGTGATGTCACATGTCTATGGGGGCCACCATTCTCATAGATCCATGTCCTTTTCTCCCTGATCCCTATTGTGTAGCATCTGCTCCTCCCACCATGGCCAGACAGTGTGAAAGCAGAGCCTGGATGTGTCATTGCTCCTTGTGGCATCTTCATGGTGCCAGTCACATAGAGGCTCTCAACTAACATTTGTCCAATGAATGAAGAAATGAAATCATTTCATGAATACCAGAGAGGTTCTTGGCATTGCCTGTGTTTCACTTATTTATTTAAAAATTTTAAAATTTGTTCTAATTAGTTATACATAACAGTAGAATGCATTTTGACACATCACACATAAATGGAGTATAACTTCTCATTCATCTGGTTGTACATGATGTAGAGTTACACTGGTTGTGTAATCATATATGCACACAGGGTAATGATGTCTGATTCAATCTATATTCCTTCCTACCCCCTTTCCCCCTCCCCTCCTTTCATTCCCTCTGTCTAGTCCAAAATACCTCTGTTCTCCCAGCCCCTTATTATGAATTAGCATCCACATGTCAGAGAAAACATTCAGCCTTTTGTTCTTTGGGATTGTCTTATTTCACTTAGCATAATATTCTCTAGTTCCATTTGTTTACTGGCAAATGCCATAATTTAATTCCTCTTTAAGGCTGAGTAATATTCCATTGTGTATATTTACCCCAGTTTCTTTATCCATTCATCTGTTGAAGGGCACCTAGGTTGGTTCTATAGTTTAGCTATTGTGAATTGAGCTGCTATAAACATTGATGTGACTGGGTCACTGTAGTATGCTGATTTTAAATCCTTTGTTACCTGTGTTTTAATGAGTCCAGATCCACATCTTCCTTCCTTCAAGAAGAAATGTTCTGGTAACTCTCCCTTAGAGCTGCCTGGGAACTGCCTAAGTGGAATAGTTACTGGTGTTCACCTGTTCTGTTTCACTTATCACATGAGGCAAATGTGAAACTCCAGTTTTACCATTATATTTTTATAATAGTGGATTTTTTTTTTAAATGAAAGCCACTCTGCTTCCCTTGTTTTAGCATGTAGAGCAGGAGCTGTTTTAGTTAGCTTTTTTGTCACTGTGAACAAAAGACCTGACAAGAACTATATAGAAGAGGAAAAGTTTCTTTTGGCTCATGGTTTTAGAGACTCAGCCCCTGGTGGGCCAACCCCATAGCTCTGGGCCTGAGGTGAAACAGAACATTACGGAAGAAGGGCGTGGCAGAGGAAAGCAACTCAGGACATGATAGCCAGGAAACAGAGAGGGCTGTGTTCACTGGGGACAAAATATAAATCCAAAGTCACCCCTGGTGACCTATCTTATCCAGCCATAACTTACCTGCCTATAGTTACCACCCAGTTAATCCATATCAGTGGATTAACCCACTGATTAGGTTATACTTTATAATCTCATCATTTCACCTCTGAAAATTTGTGCATTGTCTCACACATGAGCTTTTGGAGGACACCTCATATCCAAGTCATAACAGGAGCTAATGCTGCCCAAAACTCTTGGGTTGAAAGGAAATGTTCAAACAGTGGAACAAATGGTGTATTAAATTTCTGGTGAACTCTTTTACTTAAGTAGGCTTTTATTAAAAAAAAATCAGTGTTAAGGAACAGATGAACTAGGGAAAGATGGTTTGTTTTGCAAGTGTCTTCACTTAGCAAATAAAGTTGACAGAGGTGGCTCAAAAAGTAATCTCCTCTAGCATTTTAAAAATGCAATGCAGGGTTGGGAGTAGCTTAGTGGTAGAGTGCTTGCCTAGTGTGTACCAGGTCCTGGGTTCCAGCACCATTGTCTCTCTCTCTCTCTCAAACACACACACACACACACACACACACACACACACACACACTATGCAATGCAATTTATAATTAAACATTTTCTGAATTTAGGAAGGATTATTGTAAGAACATATCTGATCAGGTCAATTGATTGTGTGTGTGTGAGTGTATGTACGGGGGTATGTGTTGAGCTGTTCTGGAACAGGCTTTTACTTCTGAAAACAGAGTCTCAAGGAGCCATAGACATGGTCTTACACATTTGGACCATCTGGTTCATCTCCCAAAGCCTGGCATATCGGCAAAATGGTCACAATATAACTATCTTTTTTTTTTTTAAATGTTTATTTTTTAGTTGTAGGTGACAGAATATCTTTATTTTATTTTTATGTGGTGCTGAGGATCGAACCCAGTGCCTTATGCGTGCTAGGCGAGCACGCTACCACTGCGCCATAATCCCAGCCCCACAATATAACTATCTTACAGCATCATCAGGCAGATATAATGGTGGGGTGGACTGAATAATAGCCTCTAAAAATATAAAATTCTAATCCTTGGAAACTTCAAATTTTACTTTGTTCGGATAAAGAATCTTTGCTAGTGTGATTAAGTTAAAGATGCTGAGTTGGGGAGATTATCCTGGATTATCCAGATGAGCCCTGTATATAATCACATGTGTCCTTATAAGAGGAAGGCAGAGGAAAATTTGATCACAAATGAGAGAAGGGGATGTGAAGATGGAGCTCAAAGAAATTTGAATATTCTGGCTTTGGGGCTGGGAGTGTGGCTCAGCAACAGACCACATACCTATCATGTGTGAGCCTCTGAGTTCCATCTCTAGCACAAAAAATAAATTAATTAATTAATGAAATAAAAGAAGATTTCAGCCTTGATGGTTAGAGTGGTGTGGCCACAAGCCCAAGAATGCTGGCTTGTGGATTCTTTACTAGAGCTTCTGGAGAGAGCACAGCCCTGCTGGCTCCTAGACTTTGGTCTAGGTTTACTGACTGCAGATGTCTGGTTTCCAGAACTGTGAGAGAATACATTTCTATTTCTGCTTTTTTTTAAATTTGGTACTGGGGATGGAACTCAGGGTCACTGGACCACTGAGTTGCATCCCCAGCCTTGTTTCATATTTTATTTAGAGACAGGGCAGGGTCTCACTGAGTTGCTTAGCACCTTGCTTTTGCTGAGGCTGGCTTTGAACTCACGATTCTCCTGCCTGAACCTCCCGAGCCGCTGGGATTACAGGTGTGCACCACCATGCCTGGCTAAATTTCTTCTGTTTTAAACCACCAAGTTTCTGGCAATTTGTGATAGCAGCTATGGGAAATGTTATATAATATGTAAATCAAATAGTATAGTGCTGAACATAAGAGGTGTTTAGTAATCCAGTAAATCTCTGTTTGAATGATTACTCCATTCACTTGGTATGTGCTTTGGGTAAATTACTTTATCTCATTCTGAGCCTTAGTTTTATTCATCTGTAGAATGGAAATAATAGCAATGGTTTCATAGACTTCTTGCAAGGATTAGATGAGAAAATGTAAAGTGCTTGGGAGAGAGCGGATCTTCCAGTGTTGGTACTATGGATATTCTGTACCGGATCATTCTTTATTGAAGGGGGTCATGCTGGACATTGTAGGATGGTTAGCAGCATTCTTGACCTTTGCATATTCAATCCAAGAGTTATTCCTCATTGTGGTGGTAGTGATAGTAAAAAATAAATAAATAAATATCTCCAGAAACTCCTACCTATTCCCTGAGGGTGAAATTGTCCCTAGCTGAGAACCACTAGTAGAGCCCGGCTCATAGAAGGTAATTAACAGATAGTAACTATTGTTATTTGCTGAATGAATGGGTTATTCAGGGAAGCAGCAGACCACAGTGCTGAGGAGCTTGGGTCCTGGCCTCTTGTTGCCTGGATTCCAATCCAAACCTACCACTTACCAGCTCTGTGACACCAGCCACATTATTTAACTGGCTAACCCAGTTACTCATCTGTAGAAAAGAAAGTACATAATAAGACCTACTCCATGGGGTTATTGTAAGCCTTAGATGAGATGATCCTGATAAAGCATTTTGAATAGAATCTGCCATATGGTAAGCCTTGATTATGAAAACTATTATTACTACTGTTATTTATTCTCTCTGTATAAGCAATTGAGAATCAGAAAGGTGGCCACTGCTGATGCATACAGTCTTAGGTGGCCACTCTCCTTCAGTTTACCTTCCTTCCTGGCTCTGCAGAAAGTCTGTCCAGATTGCTTCCTGTCTTAGCAGCTTCTCATGGCCATTAGTATTTAATTGCAATCTCTGCATTTAGAAAGAATTCCCACTGTGGGCAGATATCATCAATTTCATTGATGTATTCATAATAAAGAAAGTCATTGTGTAGTTATTGATGTATTCATTGCCCATATCATCAATTTCATTCTGGCCTGGCCACCAAATGGCATGGTTCTATCCTCTACAGGGAGAGCATGGGTGGAAGGAGGTCCTATCCTCTAAGTCTCTCATACAGAGGTGGCTGTATACATAGGATGCTTGGGGCCAGACACATGGGGCCAGACACATGGGGCCAGACACATGGACTGGGGAGGCCAGAATACATGTTTAACAGTAAGGATAAGGATATGCAGGATCCTTTATAGGGTGCTGACCCAGACACCATACATCAACTGGGAACTTAGTTCTTGCTATTCGCTGCTTCAGAACCAAGGAGAAGCTCAGACATGAGAACATGGACAAGCAGCCATGGACTAAAGGAATTGCAAGCAGAGGCATGAGGGGCTTGGCATGCACTTGGGGACGTTGTAACCCCATTTTAGGGGACTATATTAATCAGAATCAGGTGTGCCAGCATAAAACAATAATATGTATATTGTCAGCTTTGTATTACTATAATTAAATGCCTGAGAAAATTAACTTGTAAAGAGAAATTTTTAATTTGGCTCATGATTCTGGAGGTTCTAGTACAAGATCGGGTGGCCCTATTGTTTTGGGCCCCTGGCAAGGGTGACACGTCAGGGCAGGAGTGCATGATAAAGCAGATTGATTACATCATGAGCCAGGAGGCCAAGAGAGAGGAAGACAATGGGGTCCCACAATCCTTTTTGTGGGCACAGCCCAATGACCTCCCATTGGGCCCTACCTCTCAAAGGTTCTACAATCTTCCAAGAGACTACTCCCCTACACTAACCTTTAGTATAGGGGCCTTTGGGGACACTTGTCCAAACTACAGCAGTACTCAAAATAACAGAAACTTACAGGTGTTTATTTCTTTCTTTATTGGGAAAGCAGACCTGAGTGAGGTAGCCCAAGGTTGATAGGCTGCACCATCCAGCTGTTGAGCCCTAGTACAAGGCATAAGGATGAAGGAAGGGATGGAGACAGGTGCATACATCCTTTTAAAGAAGACATCCTAGAAGTCCTGCTCAATACTTCCCCTCACTTCTCATGGACCACTGTGTAGTCATGAGGCCACACCTAACTCGGAGACTTTGGGAATAGAGCTATTATCTAAGACTGTTAATAGATACCCTAAATAGAAATCAGAATTCTTACTGAGAAGAAGGAGAGGATGGGTTAGCTGCGATAGGCAATACACAGGTCTTGTCACAGGGGGTTTGGTAAGTTTTCCAAGAAGGAGGCAGTTTCCACAAATATTATGATTTCACAGAAAAATTCCAAAGTCCAAAGTTGTAAGCCAAAGGAGGTATATTTAGGAGATAATGTGGCAGGGATTAAGTAAAGAAGGGATTAAGTAAAGTGATTGGCTGCTGTTACAACTCCTCCAACAAGACTTTAGAAATCAAATCCTTCCCCATCTAATTTCAAATCCAAATCAGATTAATCCTCTATCCATGTATCCCTTCCTTAACATTAACCCTGATTCTAGTCATGGTTCAATAATAACCCCCTAGTCTTGTGCTGCATGCCTGTAATCCCAGCCTGTAATTTGGGAGACTGAGGCAGGAGGATTTCGAGTTCAAAGCCAGCCTCAGCAATTTAGCAAGATCCTAAGCAACTCAGTGAGACCCTGTCTCTAAATAAAATATAAACAGGGCTGGGGATGTGGCTCAGTAGTTAAGCACTTCCGAGTTTAATCCCTGGTAACAACAACAAAACAAAACAAACAAAACAAAAATCCCACTTAATCTTTTTTTATTTTATTTTTTATTTTTTTTGGTACTGGAGATTGAACTCAGGGGTACTCTACCACTGAACCACATCCCTAGCCCTATTTTGTGTTTTATGTAGAGACAGGGTCTCACTGAGTTGCTTAGGGCCTCGCCGTTGCTGAGGCTGGCTTTGAACTTGCGGTTCTCCTATCTCAGCCTCCCTAAGTGCTGGGATTACAGGCTTGTGCCACTGCGCCCGGCCCACCTAATCTTAACCTTGAATTTACACTGTCTGGTGGGCCTGGGCCTTGAAAGATCAGGGTGGTTCTGTATAATTGCCCTGTCATTAATCTCATTGTGCCAAGGCAAGAATCCTCAGATCTGATCCCTATCTTAACCTCAAACCTAACCATTACCCTAACCCCAGCTCTAATCCTAACACTAACCTTGATAGCTCCCACCTAATCCTCACTTGCTCTAACCCAAATCCTGAGCTTAGCCTCTTTTCCAACCATAATCCCTATGTCAGTCAGCTTTCTGTTGCTGCAACAAAATACCTGAGATAAATGACTTAAAAGGAGGAAAGTCATTTCCTCTCACAGTTTCAGAGGTTTCAGTCAGTCCATTTTCACTTGGCCCTGTTGCTGGGGAACACGTGGGTTTAAGTTACTGGGAACACGTGGTGGAGGAGGCTGTTTATCTCATGGAAACCAGGAAACAAAAGAGAGATAGGAGGGTCCAGGGTCCCAATATCCCTTTTAAGGGCATGCTCGTAATAACCTAACTCCTTCCACTGGCCCTACTTCCTGAAGGTTTTACCACCTTCTAGTAGCATCACAGGCTGGCAACCAAACTTCCAACGTGGGGCTTAATGTCCTTTGGGGGACATTAAAAATTTAAATCATAATAATTCCTAATTCACCTTTGATTCTACTCCTACTTCCAACCCCAATTTTAATCTTCTTATCCTTTCTCTAATATTAACCCTAAATCCAATCCTAACTGTAACCCTTCCCCTAACTCTAACACTAACTTAAACCCTAAACCCAGTCACAACTCCAACCTCAATCTAGATTTCAACACTAGTCCTCATTTTCTAATCCCACTTTCTCTACCAAGTCAACTTTATCTCCACAAGTGGGCTGGTATAACAGGGCTTAGAGAAGTGGTTGGTTGGTGGAGTGAGTCTGGACCATTGACCTCATGTAGGTGCCTGGCTTTGGCCCACTGGTGTTAACAGCATGGTGGCTGGAGGTGAGTTTGTAGAACTACATTAGGATGTTATCTTTGCTGACCCAGGCCCACCAGCCTGCATGAATATTGGTGGTAATTGCTTTATAGGATGGTAAAACCTCAAATGCTAGTTTATCGATTTGGCCTTCACAGTTGATTTTAGATACAGTTCTAGAGAATTGTGCTGATTTCAATTTCACAGGCTTGGATTTAGTAGTTTCTGAATTCATCATGTAAATTATCCAGTGTCACCCTGAATCCAGTAGTTTTGTTAAGAGGACTGTGATTTTTTCCTGAGAGGACTATAATTTTTGTAGGAGGGCTTTACACCACCTCCTACTAGCACTGACTAGCTGGGCATGGGCCCAGTGGAAGATTCAAATGAGGCATGAAAGAGCATTAGCAAAATTTACAGGAAAAAGAACACTTTTTAGAGAGCAGAAGAAAAGCAATAAATGGTCTCAATTCTGTGTAATTCAACAATTTTTTTTTTTTTGGATGAATGCAAGGCACATGGCAGGAAATCAAATATGAGAAAGATTGTTACTGGGTATGGGGAGCAGAGAAGTTGGGGAGGGGAAGCAGGACTGAGACAGGAACTAGTGCCTGAGCTGTTTGCTTCATTGTTACAGTATCTTCCTATGCAGGCTATAAACATTACCACCCTCCTGTATGAGTCAGGTCCACAGGATACAGAAGGGACACTGTATGTGAATTTTGAAAAGTTTTAACAAAAAACGGTAGGAGTGGGGAAATGTAACTAACTAGGAATGCTCAGGCACCCAGGACCAGCATCAATGAGAAGCCGTTCCCAGTGGTGGGCCGGAAGGAGTTAGGAAGAGGGGATGGTATTATGAGCACCAGGTTTGAGGTGGATAGTAGAAGAGGGTGCAGTCTCTGCCACAGTTGAGGATGGGAGGGATCAGTGAAGACACACCCAGACTTCTCTCCCTTCCTACCAATTGTGTGTTGGTACTGGCTGGTGCTGGTTCCTGAGGGCCAATTTTATGCAGCTCTTTTCCAACTCCAGTCTCAAGTTGGTAGTTTGAAATCTCTCATGGTGGGAGTATTTACATCACAGAAATGGGCAAATGCTACAAATCAGTATGTTTTCCCCTGCAGAGCTTGCTGATTAACATTTACTGGCACAAATTTACAGTCTCCCACGCTCTTATCAGCTCTTTCTGCTTCTCATTGGCTGTTCCGGCAGCAAGTCAGAGGGCAAAGGAGCTTGGATGGAAGAGTCACTGTGGGGAAGCCCGTAGGGACAGGGGACAGGACTCAGAGGGACAGGAATGGTAGGGAAGGAAGGGCAGCAGAGGGAGAATGACTGGCATACCCCACTGTCACTTTTTAATCCCCTTACCCTTTTAAAGGAACTTATCACCTCCTGCCATACTGCAGAGTTAATTCTTTATCCTTTGTCTCTCTCACTAGAATGGAAGTTTCATGAGCGAAGGGACTTTGTTTTCTTCTCTAACATGTCTCTAGCACTTGGAACAGTGCCTAATAGCTAGCAGATGCTCAATAACTTCCATTGAATGTGAGACTATAAGGCAGAATCCAAGTGGCTTAAGAGAAATTGCTGGGATACACAGAAGAGAGATTCCATGTAGTACCAAGTATCAGGGGACCATGGAGCACCTGGAGAGAAATGCCTAGCAGACAGTCGAAAACGCAGAGATTGGAGCTAAGATATAAACTTGAGCGTCTGATCACATAAACATCAGTTTGCTGGATATCACTGAAAGACTATAAGAGGTGGTGACAAATGCTGAAGACAGAGCCTTGGAGAATTCTTGTACCAAGGAGGGAGCAGGAGAAGGGAGAACCAAAGAAGCAAGGCCTGACCAGAAAAATAAGAGAATGAGGACAAGGTGTCGAGTTTAAAAAATGAGTATTTCAGGGTGAGAAGTGATGCCAATGGGGACTGGCATTTCATCAATACCTCACTAATGTTTGTGCTGAATGAGATTTGAATTGGAGCTTGAGAAATGGCCTCTAGGATGCACAATGAGGAAATTACTTGTGACCAACACAGGGCCATTTTAATCAAGTGGTGGGTTCAGAAACCAGACTCCAGTGAGCTGAGAAGTGAATGGACTACTTTTAAAATTAATTATAATGCTGTGTGGATAAACATTGGAAAACATTACATTAAGTGAAAGGACCCAGTCACAAAAGACTAAACATTGTATAATTTCATTTCTATGAAATGTCCAGAATGGACTAATCTAGAGAGACAGAAATTGATTAGTGGTTGCCTAGGGCTGGGAGATAGTGGGGAGTAACTGCTAAAGGGTAAAGGATTTCTTGTTAGAGTGATGAAAATATTCTAAAATTAATTGTGGTGATGGTTACAGAATTTTGTGAATATACTAAAAACCACTGAATTTTGTGCTTTAAATGGGTGAACTGTGTATGTGTGAATTGTACCTCAAATAAAGCTGTTACTAAAAAAATTAATGATGAATTACTTGTATATACAAATACCCTGTGTTTAATATGCTCTAAGGCACCATTGATTGTCAGAAGATCAATATTTTATGTACCACAATAAAAGATAAAAACTACCACATAAACTAATGCCACTTTTTTCTTATTGTATTAATTGGGAAATGTGTCCCGATTTCAGAGAGGTTAGAGTGTTCGAAGATGTATCTTAGAATCAGTGAACTAAGGTGCATAGCACAGACACATGATTGTAGGGAGACAAGTGTGACTGGCACAAGTCATTAAGCAAGCAAATGAAAAGAACGAGCACCCAGGATGTCAATAGAATGTGCCATCAGGACTTCTGTTGTGCTTTATGCGTCCTTCCCAGTCCCTCCTTCTATGGTGGCCACCATCTGGATTACTTTTGTTGTTTGTTTTTCTCCACATTTTTATTGGTGCATTATAGTTGTATATAACCATGGGATTTGTGTGCACATGCACAAAATATAACAATATAATATGGCCAATATTACTCCCTGGCATTACTCCTTGCCTCCCCTCCTTCCACCCTCTATTTGTTTTATGTAACATGAAATTTGACATTTTTATCCACCTTGAAGTTATAGTTCAATGGCATTAAGCACATTCACACGGCTGTGCAGCTGTCACCACCAGCCACCTTCATAACCCTTTTCATTTTGCAAAACTGAAACTTTGTGCCCACCAAATAACAACGCCCTATTCCTCCCTTCCTCCTGTGCCCTGGTGACCACCATTCTACTTTCTGTCTCCACGAATGAGACTGCTCTGGGTCCTTCATATGTATGGATTCAGTTTAACACGACTGTAACAATCTCAAGTTGAAATCACTATGATTGTCCCAGAGTAACCCTAGTTTTTCCCTGTGTAGTTTCCCAGCAAACTATAAATAGACAAAACTATTAGAGTAGTATGTGGAGTTTTATAACTGGACCGGGGTGCCAGGAATGTGCCTGATTTTGATATTAGCTTAAAATAAGCCAGATTCATTCTGACTAGTCACTCTTATTCTAATCCATATATATACCTTTCCTTCTGAGCCAAATTGTGGGAATTCACTTGCTGCACAGGACCATGCTTCTGTCAGCAAATCCCTAGTAAATTGTACTCTGTAAAATTCTACATCTGTCTGTCTCTTTCTTGGGTCTCCTAGTATCTTGGGGTGAGTTCTCATACAGTAGACCTGGGTTGTTCCAGAACATTATGGGGGTGGAATCTTATACCATTTGTCCTTTTGTGTCGTCCTTATTTCACTTAGTATGATGTCTTCACCACAGTTCATCCATGTCGTAGCATGAATGAGAATTTCCTTACTTTAAAAATAACATTACATATTATGTATGCACTACTTTCTGTTTTTCTGTTCATATGGTGTAGACATTTGGGTTGCTCCTACCTTTTTGTTGCTGTGAACATTAGTGTACAAGTATCTATTTAAAATACTGCTTTCAAATCTTTTGTGTATATTCCTGGAAGTGGAATTCTGGGTCAAATGCAACTCTATGCTTAATATTTTATGGAACTGCCATTCAGTTTTCCATGATGGTTGTACCATTTTACATTCCTACCAGCAAGGGCACAGAGTTTCCAATTTCTCTATATCCTTACTAACACATTTATTCTCTCTCTCTCTCTCTCTCTTTCTCTCTCTCTCTGTTTAATGATAGCCATCCTAATGGGTCTGACTCCTGTCCTGATTTTGAATGTACAATTCCTTCTTTATAGCTTTACTAAATATATGATTTCAAATAATATATTATTTAATATTGCAAGTTTTTGAATTTTATTTCAAGAAATCAGTTCAACAAATATTCACTAGGCATCTGCTAGGTATAGGATATAACAATGAGCAGGATAGGTGGGCCCTGACCTGTAAGGATGATGTTTAATGAGGATGATGTTCTTCCTTCAGGGAATTAAAAGCAGGGTTCACTGCCCAAAGGGACTTGTGGGAAAGATTTGTCAGGCTCCAGGGTTTAATCTGGCTCCAGGGTCAGAAAGTGCTTCTGAGAAGTTTGATACAGAAGAGCAATTGAGGGGCTGAGGTTGTGGCTCAGTGGCAGAGCGCTTGCCTCGCATGTGTGAGGCACTGGGTTCGATCCTTAGCACCACATAAAAAAAAATAAGTAAACAAAATAAAGACAATGTGTCCGTGTATAACTAAAAAATATATTTAAAAAAAAAAGAAGAGCAATTGAATAGGATGGCCATGTGGGAGGAAAGCAAGGTCAAGGGAAGATTTTTGCTTGAGGAATAGGAAATCTGTCCCCGCAAAATGAGAAAAGGTGAGACTGAAGATGCCAGACCCTGTGCTACCCAGGTAGCACAGAGGAGGCAGGCAGGCTGGAATGCAAGTAACTGAACATAGAGGGAGCAGTCACCTTTCTGCAGGACCCTGAGAGAGGCTGGAGAGGTCATTTCAGGACAGAAGAATGTTCTCCATATGAGGGCCTGGGACTCGAAGAAGACAAGCCTACTGTACTCCTTTACCCGGAAGTTTCATCCTTGAGGCTTTGCAGGATCTCTGGGGACAAAAGTCAGATTCTGAGTGAAGCAATTTATTTAAGTACGCTGGGAGACTAGGGCCAGGCTGCAGGGAGGGGAGGAGGAGCGCAGCAGCAGCAGCAGTGGAGTCTTTCACAACCACCCAAAGCTCGGGGCATTGCTGTTCCATCACCCCTTGGAATCTGCGGCAGTGGCCACCATATGTCTAGTGGTGTGGATAGGCCCAGGGTATGTGTACTGCCTCAGGATATGATAAAATGGGAGTCTATTGAAAATCTTCTCTGTGCTTTTAATGGGACAGAGTGCTGTGGGACAGTTGAAGCTCATGTCTTGGTTGTTTCTGTCCTTTTCCTTAGATCTCCTTCAATCCATGCCCAGTGGGAAGAGTCCTAGGTGGAAGGTGGAAGGTGGCCAGCTGTGCTCTAGAGCCTGTGAGAAGAAGCTAGGGAAGGTCAGAGGTATCTTTGTGCTGAGGAGCCTGGAGCACCTGGCATGGCCAGGATGTATGAGGGAAAGCTGGACATCACAATGCAGCTCAGTGGAGCCGACTTTGGAACCAGACTTAAGTTCAAATCCTAACTCTCTCATTTTTGGATTATGTGAACTCTGGAAAGCTACTAAATTTCTATGAATTTTGCTTGCCTGAACTCTAAAATAGAGCCCACAATTTTATCATGGTTCGGATATGAGTTGTCCCCGCAAAGCTCCTGTGTTAATGCAGGAATATTCATTCAGAAGTGAAATGATTGGATTATGAGAGCTGTAACCTAATTGATGGATTAATCCATTTGATGGATTAATAATTTGAAAGGACTATTGTACTGGGTGGTAACTATAGGCAGGTGGGGTGTGGCTAGAGGAAGCAGGTCTTTGGAGGCATACCTTTGTGGATTATTTCTTATTCCCCTAGCTTCTCCCCTCTTTCTGTTTTCCAGCTACCACGAACTGAGTAGCTTTCCTTCACTATGCTCTTCAAACATGATGTTGTGCCTCATCTCAGGCCAGAGCAATAGAGTTGACCAACCATGGACTAACCCTCTGAAACTGTGAGTTTAAAATAAACTTTTCCTCCTCTACGTTGTTCTTGTCAGGTATTTTGGCCACAGTGATGAAGGCCTGACCGACACAAGTTCTTCTTTGCAAATTGATTTGCAGATTAAAAGAGATAACATATACACTAACTGGTCCAGTGCCTAGCATGTAGGAAGCACTTCAAAAGTAGTTATGTTCATATCATGGAGCACCACTCAGCACTAAGAATGAACTACTGATACATGCAGCAATGTGGACGGAACTCAAAATAATTATGCTGAGTGGAAGAAGTCAGAATAAAAAAGGGTACATTCTGTAGATTCCATTTTTATAAAACTCCATCAAATGGAGACTTATCTCTTGTTATAGGCAGTAAACCAGGAGCTGCCTGAGGATGGGGAAAGAGTTAGCAGGGGGATTACAAGAGACCCTTGGGAGTGATAGATACATACATTCACTCTCTCGATTGTGTCGATGGTTTCATGGGTGTGTCCATGTGTCAAAACTTATTGAATTGAAAACATTAAATATATGAAGTTTATTTTATGTAAATCATACCTACATTTGTTAAAAATAACAAAATGTGATAATGATGATAATGATGCTATTGAGCTGGCCTTATCCACCACTACCCTCTCCATCCCTAGAGGATCACCATTATCAAAACCAGGAGGGGCCGTTAAAACAAACAAACAAACACATCAGCAGAACTCCTCCAGTTTCCAGAATTCAAGAGCTTTGGATAAAAAAGACCCCAGCGAAGGTTCTAGAGGTTGCTGGATGCAGACATCCTCTCACTGAGAACTGTTTGTAGAAGGAGCTGAGAGGAAGGGCAAGTGCATCTCCCAGTTCAGCCATGAGTTTAGGGGCAAGAGGTTGTGGGGCAGCTGCAGGGGCACCTCTATCCTTTTGAGCTGGGGGCATGGACCCTCATACAGCTTCTCTGGAGTTCCCTGGACCCTTTTAGGGCTGTGCTTCTCTTCTGTTGTGTAGACCTGCTGCTGCACACCATTAAAAATGGCAGCCCAATATGGCTGCCAATCTAAGTCAGGGTGCTGAACCTTGAATGGACAATCATTGGTTCCCATCAGAAAAGGTGAGAGATGGAAGAAATCTAATACAATTCAAGTGCATTTTTGCTCAGTGACGACAGAGGCTCTGGGAAGCCAGGAGACTCTCTAATACTACCTGGCTCTTCCTTCTGCTCCCTCCACTGTGCAGAGGTTGAGCTGGCTAATGCCAGGCACAGTGCTTGGACAACGGCTTCTTTGTTGTGACATCTGCATGGAGCTTCTCTCTTCTTGACATCTCTGCTTATGCTCTGCCCCTCTTCTTCCCAGACTGGAAGGGCAGCTGACCTCTTGCCAGGCTCAAGGACTCAATTGGGAATGCAATCTCCCTGTTGTTTGTGGCCTCTCTCGGTGAGTAAAGGATTGTGGGACATAAGAAGTCTTGGAAACTCTGCCACAGCCAGGTTCCTAATCCTGGGAGATGGCATGATCCCCACACAAAGCTTCTGCCCCAGGCTCCAGGGCATAACCAGACCAGTGGGTGGCCCACAGGCTGATGCCACCTGCAGACAGACTGGGTCTGTTCCACATGCATGTTTGTTTATGTTCTAACTGCATTAGTTCCTGTATTAGTCAGTCTTCCAAAGACAACTTAACAAGGGAACACTGAGAAATTCTCTGTTAGGTGATTTCATTGCACAAACATAATGGAGTGAACTTACATAAAACTAAAAGGTGTAGGTCAGTCACTCCATCTGGCCTTTTGATGTAATCCAGAGACAAGGTGAGCGTAAGACCTTCAAGGCAGCTGCTGGTGTAACACAGTATACTGTTTTATACTAAGTAGAAATAGTATATTCTAAAAGAATTATTAAAAATATAGTATACTTGCTGGGGCTGTAGCTCAGTGGTAGAGCGCTTGCCTCGCATGCGTGATGCACTGGGTTCGATCCTCAGCACCACATAAATATAAACAAATAAAATAAAGGTATAAACATACAATAACATAAAAAAATATAGTATAGTAAACGCATAAACCAGTGATGTAGGCCTTTTTAAAAATTTTCAAGTAGTAAGTACTATACATAATTGTATATGTTACACCTTTTAATGACTGGCAGTGCTTGTAGGTTTGTTTATATTAGTATCACCACAAACACATGAGTAATACATTGTGCTATCATATCACAATGGCCATAATGTCACTAGGCGATATGAATTTTTCAGCTCCATTATAATCTTTTTTTTTTTTTTTTGGTACTGGGAATTGAACCCAGGGGTGCTTTACCACTGAGCTATATCCTTCATCCTTTTTTAGTTTTTATTTGAGACAGCTTTTCGCTAAGTTGCTGAGGGTCTTGCTAGGTTGCCCAGACTGGCCTTGAACTTGCAATCCTCTTACCTGAGCTTCTGCGTTGCTGGGATTATAGGTGTGTGCTGCCTTACCCAGTTTTTGTTATAATAATATGGAAACATGGTTGCATATGTGGTCTGCCATTGATCAAAATGTTGTTATATAGCACATGACTGTAGGTCAACACAGGTAAAGATATATGAGAGGGGATTTATTTTATTTTATTTTGATTTATGTTATTTTGTAGTGCTGGGGATCAAACCTAGGGCTTCTCACATGCTAGGCAAGTGCTCTACCATTGAGTTACAGCCCCAGTTCATGAGAGATGGCTTGGTAGGGGGTTGTGGAGGCTGGGAAGTCCCATGGTTGGCCACCTGCAAGCTGGAGACCCAGAGCAGCCAGTGGTATGGCTGCATTCAAGCTGGAAAGCCTGAGAACCAAAGAAGCCAATGAGGTAACTGTCAGTTTGAGACTGAAGTCACCAGAGCCCAAGGCAGCTGCTGTTAGGAAGTCTAGAGGGCAAAGGCTGAGAAGCCTGGAATTCTGACATCCAAGGACAGGAAGAGGAGGATGTCCTGCTCAGGATGAGCAAGAAAATTCTCCTTCTTTCACCTTTTGGCCCCAGCTGATCACGTAGTGTCTACCCACAATGAGGATGGATCTTCTCCACTCTATCTGCAGATCCACATATCAATGTCCTCTAGAAACAGTTTCACAGACATACCCAGAAACAATGCTTCATGAGTTATCTAGGTGTCCCTTAATCTAGTCAAGTTGACACCTAAAATTAACCATCACAGTTGCTATTGTGTAAAAATTAGGATATTTCAAATAAAAATCTAGATTCCCAACTTCCCAGAAGATCCTTTATCACTGTGCCCAGCTAACTGAAGGACATTTGTGGTCTGGGGTTGAGTATCAGCTGTCCCATTAGTAAGAGTAGTGAGAATAAGAACTGATGCTATGCCAGGGACACTTTACATGAGTTCATTTATCAGGCTCCCACCCAGGGCCTACTTCTCAAATTTACAGTCTCAGCTTGAGCCTAAGTATTTCAGGGGACAAGTCCTGCTCCAGAGGAGTGGGGAAGTCTGGAAATCCCCACCATCCAGGGCCCCACTCTGGGATTGCCCCATCCAGGCTGCTGCCCTAGGCTGAAAGAGAAGATCTTCCAGCCTGGCATGGTGGCTCATGCCTGTAATCCCAGTGGCTCCAGAGGTGGAAGTATGAGGATTGCAAGTTCAAAGCCAGCCTTGGCAACTTAATGGGGCACTAGAGCAACTCAGTGTGATCCTATCTCTTAAATAAAATATGAAAAAGGGCGAGGGATGTGGTTCAGTGATTAAGCACCCCTGGGTTCAGTCCCCACTACCAAAAAAGAAAATCTTCTGACCGTTGTGCCTGTCACTTTGCAGATCCATTTCAATCTTCCCCTACTCTTATAGCTTAGCTGCAGCTGTCATGCTCACCTGCGGCCTGCTCCCACTGCCCTTTGTCACCTCCAAACACCATCGGGCCTTTTGATTTGGTTTCCCAGGGAAGCAGAGAAGCTTCCTGTTGCGGGCTAGACTTCCACCAAAATACAGTATAGGTAGGACTCAGGGACCAGCTTGTGGGGCTGGAGTTGTGTTATTACTTAGGGAGCCTTGGGAGGTAAAATCTTGGTGAGATCTCCTGTCAGGATGTAGCCTTCGTTTTTAGCAATGCATTTGATGAAATGTCCCCAGTCCTTGCAGCCAAGCTGAAGAAATGTGGGCCAGTTGATAGTAGGATTAAATGGATTTTTAACTAATGGAAAAACCAGACCAGACCACTGTGTTGATTGGATTGATGTCAATGTGGGTCACCAGAGGGAAAACAGAAGATGTTTGCTGCATGTCTAGAGCACAAGGCCTGCCATGCAAAAGTGAAGGGCCAAATTTCAAGCCAGCCCTGCCACTTTTTAGCTGTATGACTATACGTGGATGACTTCAATATCCCAGAGGTTTGTTTCCTCATCTACAAACTAGGGTTAATAGCAATGCTGTCTCTCAGGATTGCTGTTGTGAGGATCAAAAAGTTTGAGTCCAGGAGAGCACTCAGTAATTTTCACTCTGGTGGTGATAAGGTTTTCACGACACATTGCTGTGAAGAAACAGACAGAGAAGAAGGCACTGAGGATCATTTTTCCCCACCTTAAAAGTTAAGGTCTGTTCCTTCTTACTGCCACTCTGTTGTCCCCTTGGGACAAAGGGAGATGGCAGATGGGAGGGAAGGTCACAGGGTCTTGGCCTCCATTGGACACTTGGGGACATGGCTGAAGCCCAGTTAATCATTGGGTGAGAAGAGGAAGGAAAGAGATTGTAAGCAAGGAAAAGGGGAAGTTGAAGAGGGAGCCAACAGAGAGAGGTGAGGGAAGGAGGTGGAGAGAGACACAGAGGGGCTCCCCAGCCTTGCCTTTCCATGGAGAGTTTCTGTAGTTTAACAAATGGGACGGGAGATCCAAAAGGGCCTGAGGAGGTCCTAGGAGTGGTGGGTCCTATGGGGAAGCTCACAGCTCCCTAGGGCCACCACTTCAGATCCACTTCACCTTTCTAAACTCCCAAACTGGGAGATTGCAAATGCTATTGTGCTTCCTACTATTGGTGGCACTGGTTCCTCCCAAGGGGGTCCACAGCCCATTTCTCTGCTTAGCCTCTAGGAGAACTTAGTTTACTTTTGGATTCATGTGTTAAAGTTAACAGGGACAATTGGAATATTTTACTTGAAAAAAGTGTCCTTTTTTTTTTTTTTTTTTTCCTGAAGCCTCAGCTTCCAAGAGCCTGGCACACAGAGGATGCTGGATAAATGTTGAACAAATAAAAGGAAAGAAGCCCAAATGGGAGAGGGCTGGAACTCAAAAGGGACTTGGAAGCCTGTTCTGATGAGAAAGAAGACAAGAAGTTTCCCCATATAACCAGCAACACCTGCTGGAAAGATCAGAGACTTCTTTTTTTCATAGTTATCAAAGTAGTATGGGAGCATGGTTTAAAAAAAAATCAAGTGGTATTAAAAGGCTTATAATTAAAACAGTAGATCTTTGGTCTCTTCTGTTCCACTCCCCAGAGATAATGCTACTAGCAAAATAACCTCCTGTTGCAGATATTTATTGCAGCAGTTTGCAATAGAAAAGGATGGAAATAAACTAAATGTCCATTAAAATATCAATGGATGTTATGCAGCAGCAGAAACAATGAAGAATCTCCTTATATACTGATAGAAAATGATCTTGAGATACAGTAAGCATAAAAGACAAGGTACAGATGAGTTTGCATGGTGTGCTACCAGATGTATAAAAAGGAGGGGGGATGATATGAGTGTTGCCATTTTATTGAGTGTTCAGGAAAGAGCTGGCTGATAATATCACATTTGAACTGAAGGAATGAAGAATGATGCATGCATTTGGGCACATGTTGTCATTTGTTAAGTTATGAAAGAAACCAGCCCAACATATTTGCTGCCTTCCATGGGAGAGAACTGGTTAGGAAACAAGCATAGGATGATTCATTATTTTTTCTTTAATGTACAGCAGGAGTTGTATAAAGAGAGGACATGGCCTGAGAAATGTGTTGTTAGGCCATTTCTGTCGTTGTGTGAACACAGTATAGTGTACTTCCACAAACCAAATGGTTTAGGGCAATCACTTGACCTGGTCTCTTGGTGTAATCCAAAGATGCAGTAATCATGAAGTGTATGAGCCTGCTGCCGGCATAACACAGCATCATGTTTTACAGTATATATTTTTTTTTCTTAGTAGGACTGCACTCTAAAATAATAATTAAAAAGCATGGTGTAATGAATACATAAACCAATAGTATAGTCATTCATTGTCATTATCAAGTATTTGGTACTGTGTTAGTCAGCTTTCTGTTGCTATGACAAAATACTTGAGAATATTACCTTAAAGGACAAACGATTCAGTTTGGCTCATGGTTTCAGAAGTTTCAGCCCAAGGTTGACTGACTCCATTGCTTTGGTCCTGAGGCAAGACAGAACATCATAGCAGGGAAAGCAAGTGGCAGAGGGAGCTACTCACTTCATAGCAACCAGGAAGGAGAGGAGATGGTGTGGGTGTGTGTGTGGGGTGGGGGAGAGATGAAGAAACGAACACTGGAAAGAGATTTGCCCTTCAGAGATGCCGCATTAAACTACTTATTCCAACTAGGCTCCATCTCCTAAAGATTCCACCACCTCCTAATGATGCAACCAGCTGAAGATCAAACCATACCTTCAACACATGAGCTTTTGGTGGACACTCCTGATCCAAACTGTAACAGGTACTGTTCGTAATTGTATTGCTATTATATGAGTGGCAGTACAATAGGTTTATTTACACCAGCATTACCACAAACAGGAGTAATATGTTTTGGTTACACCTTATGAGGGCTACAATATCACTAGGGGATAGGAATTTTTGGGCTCCATTGTAATCTTATGGGACCACTGTCATGTATGCAGCCCATCCTTGACCGACACATTGTTATGCACTACATTACTGTATTTTGTATATACACTTACAAAAATAAAATTTGAATAACCTGTTTGTGGCCAATAGACTTCTGGGTAGTCCCAATGATCTCCCAGGTTGGTGTTCACACCCCTGAATCATGGCAGGACTTACATGGAGAAGGAGATGAGCTAAAACTCCTGTGATTACATTATGCTATACAAGGCTCCATCATAGCTGAAACAGAGTGGGATGAGGGGCTTTCTCCTTGGGTTTGATCAAGTCAGTAGTTATGATGAAGAAGCAAGAAACTGTGCCATGGAGCTGTGGTGGCCTTTAGGGACTTTAGGTGGCCTGCAGATGATAGCCAGTAAAAAGCAGTTATCATCAGTCATACAACTATGAGGACGTGAATTCGTCCAACAAGGTGATGAGCTTGGAATGGTATTCTTTCTCCCTGGAGTCCCCAGCCTTGCAGGGGACCTGCTTTAGCTGAGCTGGGACTCTGGATCCACAGAAACTGGGAAACAATAGATACGTGTTCTAAGCTGCCCACTATGTGTCAATTGGTTATGGAGTAATAGAAAATGGATGCACTCTGAGTTATTTCTTCTGGTATCTATCATATAGAATGTGCTTATATTGCTTTTCTTGATTTGTTAAGTTTAGAAATTATCAACTGTTCTCTGTAATAGCAGACAAAGATTTATTCTCTTTCTATGCTCTTCCTTTTTCCTATTCTTTCAGGATAGTGACTTCGGTATTTTTCGTTAAATCAGTAGTCAGTGCTTAATCATTCTTACAGTGTCAGTATTGTTTGGTGTGCCGTTATTGTTTTCATTTCTTTGTTTACCCTGGGATTAAAAATGGTTTTGTTTAAAAATTTATTTAGTGTTTGGTGTGCCTTGCCTTTTTCTCCACTTGCTCCTGCTACTCTGGCAAATGCCTGATCACCTTATTTTTGAATGGTAAGACCTGCTAGTTATGATATTGATCTCATTTCTCATTTCTCATTTCTCATGTCTCTCTCCTGCTCTAAACTGCCCAGCTTGTACTCTAGCTGCCATCCAGGGATTTGCATTCACTACTCTGCTGAATGCTGTCTCTTTAGTCCTATATCTTCTTTTTTCAGTTACAACCTGGTTTTGGTGGAGCACATTCTTTAGCAGTTTCTTCAGACAAAGTGCACGGGAAGTCAGTTTGTTGGAGTCCATGCACATCTGAAAAATATCTTTATTCTACTCTCAAGCCTACTGATAGTGTCTGAATACAGAATTCCAGGTTGAAAATAAGTCCCTTAGACTATGGCATCATTTAGTAGCCTCCTGGCTTCTAATGTTGCTTCTGAGCAGTCAATGCCATTTTGATACCTCAGGGTAGCTTTCTTATTGTGCCCTGTTCCTGTTTCAACTCTCTAGAAGCTTTTTGGATCCTCTCTTTGTCCTTTGGTTTGGTTGTTGAATGCCCCCTAGGAGCCAATGTATTAAATCTTTGACCTCCCTTCCTTCCGGGGTCAGAGTGGGAGGGATGGGAACACATATTGAACTTTTAAGAGGAGAGGCTTACTGGGAGGTTCCTTAGCTTATTGGGGACATGCCCTTAAAGGATATTGTGAGACCTCTGTCTCTTCCTCTTCTTCTCTTTTATCTTTTCTGGCTGTAGGTGAGCAGTTGGGCCCCATTATGCACTTCTGCCATGACGTCCTACCTCACCACAGGCTGAAAACCAATGGGGCCAACTGATGGTATATTGAAACCTCTAAAACAACCCTTTTCTCTTTACAAGTTGATTATCTCAGGTATTTTACTACAGTGATGGAAAAATAACTAACACATTTGATATTCTGAAATTTCAAAATTGATGTAAATCTTCTTAAATTTGTAATGATCAGCCTTTAAGTGACTCTTTTCATGTGGAAATTCATGACCTTCTGTTCTGGGAATATTTTGTATTTAAAAAAATTTCCTCCCATCTGTTTTCTTTATTGTCTTTTTGATTCTTTGGTTTTTCTCTTTCAGCTCTCTTTCCTAGCAGTTTTCACTTTTTCAAATGTTCATTTTTTAATGTCCAAGAATTCTTTTTTGTTCTCTGATTATTTTCTTGAAAGAGCAGTCTTTTATTTCTGAAGTGTTTTCACTGAAGTATTTTTGAAAATTTCTTCTGGCCCTTGCATTATCTCTGGGCTCCATTGATGGTTGCTTTAGTTTTGGTCTCTTTTTCATGTTACAGCCCTTCCTCAAATGTCTGTTGATCTTTGAGTGATCTTATCTGTGGCTCTTGAAGTGGACTTAGCTCTGCATGCTTGGGTGGCGTATGAGATCTTGTGGATTTTTTTTTTTTTTTGGGTACTGGAGATTGAACGCAGGGGTACTCAACCACTGAGCCACATCCCCAGCCCTATTTTGTGTTTTATTTAGAGACAGGGTCTCGCTGAGTTGCTTAGCGCCTCGCTATTGCTGAGGCTGGCTTTGAACTCGCGATTCTCCTGTCTCAGCCTCCCTAAGTGCTGGGATTACGGGCTTGGGCCACCGTGCCTGGCTTTGTGGATTTTTTGACTCTGGAAATTGCCAAATATCAGTACATAGAGACCTTTTTCTCCATGGTAATTCAGTGACTCAAGAGAAGTCCGCTCTAATCTTTGCCTTGGGCTAGGTCACATTCAGCAGGAGCAGGAAATGGGACTCAGGAATCCATCCTGAAGCATTTAGATTGCAGCCTTGGACCTCACCCCACCCCTCACTTTGCTGGTGTCCCCAGTTTTGGAGATTTCTCAGCTACTTCTCTAGAGAGTAAGCCTTGGGCCAGGGGAAGTGGGATGCAGGTTGCCCATCTGCATGGGGCAAAGAGCAGAACTAGGGGTCAGATTTTTCATTGCTGTGACCAAAAGACGTGACAAGAATCACGTGGAAGAGGGAAAATTAGTTAATAGTTTCAGATATTTCATTCCATAAATGGCTGATTCCATAGCTCTGGACCTGAGGTGAGACAGAACATCTTGGCAGAAGAGAATGGTGGAGGAAAGCGGCTTAGGACGTGGCTACCAGGAAGAAGAGAGAGCACTCCACTCACCAATAACAAAATATAAACCCCAAAGGCACACTCCCGTGACCTACGTCCTCTAGTCACACCCTATATACTTATAGTTACCACCCAATTAATCCATATCAGTGGATTAATCAACAGATTAGGTTATACCTCTCATAATCTTATGATTTCACCTCTGAAAATTCTAGAGTTGTCTCACACCTGAATTTTTGGGGGATTAACAGGGTTAACCTGGTAAAGTTGGCCCTTGATATTTATGTGTTCTGTATCTATGGATTCAACCAATTGTGGATTGAAAATATTTGGGAAAAATTGCATCTGTGCTGAATATTTACAGACTGGTTTTCTTGTCATTATTTCCTAAACAATAGAGATTAGCTACAATTTACATAGTGTTCATATTGAATCAGATGTTACAAGTAATCTAGAAATGATTTAAATCTATGAGAAGATATGTGTAGGTTTTATGCAGATATTATGCCATTTTATATAAGGGACTTGAGCATGGGGATTTTGGTATCCAAGGCGTGTCCTGAAATCAATTTCCTGTGGATACGGCATTGGTCAATTTTCTATCATTGGGACAAAATACTCAAAATAATCAATTTATAAAGCAGATAGGTTTGTTTTGGCTTGTGGGTTCTTCTCAGCCTCACACTTGACCTTAATTTACCCTGTACCTGCTGCCTCCAAGTCTTGAATGTCTCAGGCTTTCTATGGAGCAAATCGTTTTCCTGCTCATGTGGAACCTCCTTTTTAAACACTTTAGCTTATATCTTCCTCTGCTAAGGTTTCTCCTCCATCTGCTTTCTGTCTTCCAGACTTTGTTGAAATCTTCTATCTATAATTATCTCCTCTCATATTCTCCTAGTCTTTGGGTTTATACTGTCGAAAAACGCATCTGCTTTCATTTTAGTGGGGTTTAGGGTGAAAGGATAAACAGGTAGTTGTGTTTGGTAGGAATTTGCATTTCTTATTATTCAAACTGGGGTTCCAGGGCTTCCTGACTATCTCCGGATGACTCTGAGCAAGCTCAGCTCTCTGGGGTGATAAGAGCAGTTGTCCCAGGTGACCCACATCATCCCAGCACTCCTGATCTGCATTACATCTTTGGAGTCTCATGTGAGGAAATTAGAATCTGCAAAAAATAAAATACCATCTCTGGCTCTACCCTGGGGACAGAAGTCAGGAGACTTTGTCAGGGTCACTTCCTAACAGTCTTTTGTACCAGGGCATTGACAGGGTTGCTCAGGAGTATATTAGCTTGGACTTGGTCCATCTGGGAGAAGCCAGACAACAGAGGTTGGCCCCAGATTGAGGGATCCTGGCAGCAGGTGACAGTGGGGGCTGGGAAAGCATGGGCCTGAAGGTCTTCAAATGCCCAGCTCTCATGGGGAGGCAGAGGTTCCAGACAGCAGGCACTCTGTATTGCGTTGGGCACATGTGGCAGAAGCCAGAGCTAGTGGGCTGAGCCAATAGGCAATCTGACCTCGAGAAGTCCAGCCTCCTTGAGGGGACTGAAGCTCAAGGACTGGGGTCTGAGTGTAGGGAGGGAGGGTGCCTCCTCCCAAGGGATGCTCAAGGCAAGGGTGCTTTAGATAGATGGGTAATATAAAGAGCAATTCTTAGGACTGAGATTTGGAGTGGGGAGGGAGCAGGGGCCAGGCAAGGGCCCTGGAATCTGAGCTGGAATAGCAACAAATCAGACAATCAAGTCTCTGTGACAGTCCTGGGACAGGACTGATTCCCAAGCCTGGGTCAGAGCATGATCCTGGAGGCAATGTCATGTGGACCCAAGGACACAGTGGCGAGTGTTATATAGAAGCCTCTCAGCACCAGATCTGTGCCCAGGCCAGCTTTCTCCTTACTGAGGACTTTTCCCCTGGAGGGAACTGACTTTAGCCTCCCACTAGCTCTGTGGCCAAGCGAACAGGAGGGGGACACACTGTCCTGAGCTGGAAACCTGATATTTTGCTGACATATCTCCTAGTCCTAAAGAGCTGGACTACAGGGAGAGAATAAACTTCTGTTGAGCAGGTGCCTCACAAGAATTATCTCATTTAATACATCCATCCTCTGAGATGGTCTCGACCCCATTCTCAGAGGCTCAGAGAGGTAGAGCAGTTTGACCAGGTTCACATAGCAAATACATGACAGACTCAGGATTCAAACCTAATCTGCGTGAAGCCAAAGACCATCTCTTCCCATCCCACCATGCTGCCTCCAAGATATGACTCATGTTCTTTCAAGAGAGAAGTGAGGCCCAAGCCTTGATTTTAGGACCTCGTGAGGAAAGGCCCAGAGCTGCTGTTTAAGTTGAACAAGGCTTGGGATCAGCTGGTGGGGCTATTTCTCTAAGGACACAGCACTTCTCAAGCCCTTGGTATGCCAGAGGCAGCGAAGTGTCTTTGGGTTAGGGGAAGTGCCCTCAGTCCTTTGGAGCCTTGTACAAAATTTAATTTGCAAGCTCCTCTACGTCTGACAAGTTAATTGGGTCTGGGGCATCTGCAAATTGTAACAAAGTGTCTGCATTATCTAGGAAGGGCTGTGTCCTGTTAATGTGTCCAAAGTTTCAAACCCAAATCCATTTCCAGTGTCGCCTGGGGCTACCTTTGCTCTGGCTTCAGCTCCAAGGGAGATTCAGACAGAGGGAAAAGCTATAGAGAGAGAGAGAGTTCACGATATAGATGTAGAAATAGAAATAGCTACACATGTAGAAATATGGATGGAGATGTAGGTATAGACATAGAGACACATATGGATGCAAACATAGACATAGATACAGATATATAGATACCACCAAAGATATCTATAGGCAAAAGCGCATTTTGAAAATAGTTACCGCCCCGGGCTGGCTACTTCCCAGGGTCCTTCAGCTGTGGTGCAAGTGGGGTACATGCAGAGAAGATGCCATCTACCCCAGGCAGCTCTCTTTAGCCTCAGGGGACTGAATCCCAAGAGGATGGATCCCATGAGGAACCACGAGCCCTAGCTTCTGCTGTCCCTTGCTACTTATTTGTAAGCAATAAAGTCGCTTCACATGATTTGAAAGTGGTCTATCTCACAGGACTCAGGCAAAGGGTAGACATTATAGCCCAAGATTCAGTGGACCCACGTGGTACCCAGGACATAGTGAACCTGATTCACACCACCAGAATGTTTTATGGGGGCACCTGAGCAGGTCTGAGGGGGTCAGGGAAGACTTCCCTGAGGAAATGGAGTTGAAGTTAAGGCCTGAAGGAAGGAAGAGTAGAGAGTAGCAGGTAAAAGGAGAGGGTTCTCTGCAGACAAAGGGGCATGCAGAAGGTGCTAAGGCAGGAAGGGACATGGCAGGAAGCCTGTGGGTTGGAACAAGAGGGAGGAAGGTGCATGGGGAGCTCAGAAACTCAGGCAGGGCCCTTCCAAACCAACTGGTCTGCTGCCCTCTAAGCATGCTCGGTGGGGACTCCCAGAGGTGTGGGCCTGAGTTCTGCCCCTCCCTATTGTCCTTCCAGGCAGGTCCTGCCACCCTCTAGCTGCCCCACAGTTGTGGGGACCGTGCCTAGCTGGGTCCCAAGATCTCACACATTACCTCCCCCTCCTCATGGACCCATCCAGTTGCCACATGGGTCCAGGCCACACCAAGATTATAGGACCCCAGGTTATAAGTTAGAAACCCTTTCAACAGGGCTAGTTGCTCTTAGAATCTCAGGGCAAAAGAAAAAACAAACAAAAAACACGGGATAGACCCCTTCAGCACTGCGATGGTGAGATGGGATGAAATTCTGGATTTGATCTTCCCTGAGCTCTGCAGTGAACTCAAGAGCCCAGCCCTGATCAGCCCACGCATGGCCTCCCTGTGGGCTGTCCCCACTTTTGCAGGAGGAGAGGGAGCCACCTCTGAGGCACCCTCGTGGGCACAAGGCTGGGGGAGGAAGGTTCAAAGAGAAAACAAGAGAGGGATGTCGTCACCAGGCCCTGCTGGGCGCCTCAGAACACCCTGCAGTTCTAGAACCAGATCCACTCTGTTATTTCCTTTGATTAAACTTCTGTTTTCCCTCAGCCCACTGGATCCATCTTTCAGTTATTTAATTCTAACTGTAATAAAAAATCCATTGAACTGCACACAAACACAATATGAGGCTGTGAGGCAAATAGCAGGTCTGGGAGGGTAGAATTGAGCAGAGTGGAATCCACAGGGCTTTGTCATTTTTATGTGCTCTGGTACATAAAATCAGATTGAATTTTTCTCAGGAGGTGGGCATGGGAGACACTCTTGGTGTAAGCCAGGGGCTTTGGGCGTAGAAGGAAAGATCTGTGCTACTCTCATTGATAGTAATGTTTTGTTCTTTTCCTCAGTCACAGCTTCTTTCCCTGTAGGTTTTTGGGGTATCCCAAGTCTTGGCCTCTACCTACCTGTGTCTTAGAGGCTGCTGGTCATGTTCTAGCACTGTATGAGACAGGCCTCAGCACACTCAGAGCATTCACATCTGGAGGAGAACCACAGGTTCTGATCCACCTTCCAGCCTCCAACCAAGCTATTCTTACTCTTCCAGCTTGTCTTTGAGGCTCATTCCACTCTCTCTGGCTTTGCCTCACCCCACAGACAGCTTTGACTTCCTGAAATTTTGTTCCATTCTAGCCACTGTAGAACTCATCTCCCTTGGATCCATCTTCCCACCAGCATGGCTTCCCAGGGGTCCACAGCTCATGTTCAGTCATGTGCTGCTTGACCTGGTTACAGGGGTCACTGAGGGAGGGAGGGTTGCTCCAGTGCACCCTCTGCTTTGGAGACCACCATCTCTGTGCCTGCAGAATCTAACCCCACAGCTGAGTTGTAGGGTAGCTCCCTGCTGGGCTCTGGTTAAGGAGGACTGCCTCATCCAGGGACCCAGCAGCTGCTTTCAGACCAGAAGTTTCCATGAGAGGGTTGAACCAAAAGGAGAATTTCAAAATAATGAATTAGTGGTCTGAACAGGAATGGACCAAGCCTTGGTCAAGCATGGATGTAGCCACCTTGCAGGACCAGGTTTGACTCTTAGAAATGAGGCCAAGGAAGCTCCTGGGTTCCAGAGGAGGGTCCTGAGTGGTCAGACTTGGGAGCCAGGAGGGAGGCATCAGAACAGTAACCGTGTGCAAACTCATTTGATAGTGTTTTAGCATTTTATCCATCAGCACGGCTGTACTGGGCTTACCAGCTCCTCAGCAGTCCTGCCTCGTTCTGCTGAACAATTGGATAGAAAACTGGGTCTGAATTTTAGAGCTGTTTGGCTCAAGGGCCCATTAGAACCACCCTCTGCAGAGGCTTCCCCAGGGACCGGTCAGGATGCTGATCTCAGGTTCCTGGTTATGTTCCTAGAGGAGGGGACGGGAGGGAAAGGAAGGGGAGAATTCTACCACATAGTAGCCAAGAACTCAGACACTGGGGTCAGACTGTGCTGAGTTTGATAACTGGCTATGCTGTCACGCAACCTGTGTGACCTTGGGAATGTTGCTTAACACTTCTGAGGCTTGTTTTCTTCACCTGAAACATGACATTAATCATGCTTCTTTCACTGGGGGCCCCTAAAGATTCAGCATGTTAAGCCAGTAAAGTGCCTGGCACTGAGGAAGCACTTAACTAATTAATGGTAATTAATATTGTTATAATTAGTTTGACTCTGAAGCCTCAAGGATTTTCCCTTGACAACCTGTCCCTGCCCCTACCCAGCCTCAGTTCCTCCTGGAAGCTTACCATGTGCCACATACTGTGCTGGACAGGGATTTCAGGAAGTAATACCACAGCTGTATACTAAGTGTTACATGGAGATTAAATAAATGCACAGAGTACTTGCAGATGAACACCTCCACTTCCCTCATCTTCCCCCTCCTTGCCTACCTTGCATGGAGACACCTTTAACCATAATGGTCCATTCCCCTGTATTCCCACTTGGAAGTCAAGAGGGAGGTGGGCCTGTGCCACACCATGGCCCATGTCCACAGAAAGCAAGGGGTTGCTGGCACAGAAAGGGGTCTGTGATCCCTCTTGGGGAGGGGGTGCTTTGTAGGTGACACATGAGCAGCCAGCAGTGTGGGGTGAGACAGCGTGGTTCTCTGAGCTGGAGTCCTAGAACCTCATAGGCCTCCCAGGGACCAGTAAAGTCCAGGTCCAGCCTGGGAAGAAAGATGGAAGAGCACAAACTGCTTGTGTGTGGCCACTTTCTCCAGGACCATCAGACATTCACTGCACTGAATGGGGTTTGTTTTAAATGGGCCACTCATATTAGAGTAGATGTGCTTTATTTCAGAGTTCTTCAAATGCACGCACTTACACAGACCACCTAGCCAATCTGTCTTCCCCTCTATTTACCTAGCTAGAGCTGAATATGCGATCATGTCTCAAATCTGTTCTCCCTGCTTAAACTGACGGCACACAATCTGCCAAGCCTGGAAGAATAGAGGATGGAAACCTCATTACCAGCAGCACTGTTTGCACTTGTAAACCCAATGCTATTTATAAGGACAGTGGAGTCCTCACAGCTTTGCAATGGAGACAAATGCTTGCTTTTCTAACACGGCAAATTAGCATAACAATTATATATATTGTTTGAGATTGATGCCACAAGATAACATGAGAGTGGACCCATCATTTCAGAGATGCCTCTTCCTTTTGCCCCATACTATCACCTGTTACCTGTGCATGCACGGTGCTCTTGGTGTGATGCACCTGCAGGAAGACTTGAAGATGGCACAGCCGTGCACAGGGTCCATATGTTTCTCACATAAGGAATGTAAAGAGGTGAGGCTACCATTCCTGCTTGTCAAACACTAAAGCTTAATTGAGCCAGAAATACTCCCTGGTTCCTGCTTCTGCAAGACAGATCTCAGCTGTCACTTAGCATCTGTGGTACCCGGAAAGGACAAGTGGAGTTCTGTGGGCAGGAGGCTTGGAGAAGGAGGAGATTTTTTTCCCTCTGTGCCAATTATGTACATGGTGTTTAGTTTTCTTTGTGTGGATGAACCTTTTGGCCCTGGGGATGATTCTGAGCATGCTTTCTCGGCCCTGTAGAGAAGCCCTGGTAACTTCAGGCATTAGAGCAAAGGGGACTCTGTGCAGGGAGGTACTGCTCAGGGAAGCTTCCAGAGGCAAGCAAAATGAGCCCTAATGGGTGATGATCATGGATGGGTGGGAAGAAGTGAGTAGGCAGGCCAGAGAAGCTGTAGGAGCCAAGGCAGGGAGGCAGCACACTCAGACATTCCTGCCTGACAAGTATTTATTGAGCACTTACTGTGTGCGGCAGTGATCAAGGTGGACCCTGTGCCTGCCATAGGGCAGAGGGAGAGACAGACAAGTAAACACATGGATTTGATGACACTGGTTAGTGAAATGTGTTTTGAAGGAAAATGAAGCAAAGAAAGGAGGGAGGGAGCGGGGGCTGGTTTGGATGGGGTGGTCAGAGTAGAGCAGAGCAGAAAGACCAGTGAGGCATTTGGAGGATGGTGCAGGGGACCAACATGTAGGGAGTTTTGATAGGATCAGTTGGGCAGTATTCATGGATGGTACCCACCAGGGCAGGGAGGGGTTGCTAAATGTTTGGGCTAAGCCATCTCCTTTGTGAAGGAATCAGTTACCATATTCCATCCAATGCCTTCAAGCCAGCACGGGTGTCAGTATGTGAGAGCAACCAATGATGCCACCATTTAATGGAGGAGCAAATGAGACCAGCGAAAGGATGTGACTCACCCGAAGTCACTCACCGGGAGAGGAGGCAGGGAGCTGGGTCTCCTGACAAAGCTGCCTCTGGTTGGGGGTTGGAAGGGGAAGGCAGCATTGGCCTGGTGGCCTTTCTGAAGAAGATGGAGGGGGAAGGTGTTAGGCAGAGATCCTGGAGCCTCCTGTGGAGGCACAATGTGGCATTGCCCAAGGTTAGCTCTCCCATCTGAGCAGACAGCAGATATACCTTCCTCATCTTCAATTTTCCTTCCTTTATTCGTGCCCCTTTCTCTTTTCTCTAAAGCCCTTTCTGTATTTCCTACCCAGGGCCCATGGTGTGGGGCAGGGGCAGATACAGGACTGTCACTTCTGTGTGGAAATTTCAAGATTTTGTGATTCCCTGAGAACAAGTCTACCAGGACTTGTCAGCCTCAGCCAGATGCAAAAAGGAGTCTGACCCTATGGGGGGCAGGTGTGCTGACCCTGCAAGCTTTAGTGCAGTGGTGCAGGGAGGGGTGCTCCTCAGAAGCCAAGGGGTGCCTGTATCTCAGGCAAGTGTGCGATAAGACTTTTTTGTTCTTCACCTTCTCACAGGGGATGTTGGGCAAAGGCTGGCTCTGGTGGGAACTGTCCATATCTTGAATGCGGTCACAGACCAAAGGTAGGCTAACACTGGCATTAGAGCTGCTGGCTGGAGGGATCCTCCAGCTACATGAAAACCTGAAAGCCTTTCCTTAGAGACATTAATTAGCCCCCGATTAATGCCAAACAGAAGCTTACCCTGGATACAGGGCAGGATGAGCTCCAGCTCTGGAGTGTGTCTGCAAATCACAATGAGGCTTCAATTCTTATCAAAACAGCAAAACAGCTAAATGTGGAAGTTAAAGGGCTTTGGAGGTTCATTGATTTCCTTAGTGTCATTGAAGACTGTCCCCGATTCCTGTCTTCTGACTTTCTCTCCCACTCCTTACCCCTCCTAATCCCCAGCACCTAGAGAATCCTCTCTAGAAGCAGCTTGGGTCTTTAATTAGCAGCTTTGGGATGCTAATGAGGGCGCCTCCAGGGAATGGAGATGACAAGGTTTCTCTAAGAATTATTCTTGAGTGGGTTGTTCAGGGGTTTCTGAAGCATGTAGTGCTGTGCTAGTGACCTCTCTGTCCCCGGAAGAGGGACCTACTGGGGAATGGAAAGTGAGTGAGCAGAAGCAGAAGAAGAAATAGGACGTGGCTCACAGGCGGGTTTTCCTTCACACCCATCCTTGCTGCCTCAGCACCTAGGGGATGAAACAATGAATTAATTAGACATGAACCAGCCCTAAAGACTAGCTGACCGGAGCAGCCATCCCATCACACAGAAGGCAGGGCACCAACAAAGCCTTCACCAGCTCTTCTCAGGGAGAAAAGTGTCAAGCGAGCCAACTCACATAGCCCTCCCCTTTTTTTCATCTTCTTGAAGATCAGTGTCCCAGGGCATATGTGAGACAAGGGAGCAGGGGCATGAAGAGGCCTTCTCCATCCCAGGTGGATGGTGTGGGCTGATGTTCCTGCTCGAGAACAACTGCTCCAGCAAATCCCAGGTCAGGAAGATTCTTTGGGTCGGGAAGGATATCTTTTTAATATAGTTCAAAGAAATAGAAGTGATGGAAAAGAAGAGAAGTTCAGGACGATGAAAACAGGGTGTGTGTAAGACAAACATCCTTCCTTTCCTGACTCCCATCAGCATCTGACACACACACACACCAACGGCACACACACGCACATCCATGCAAACTCAGTTATGGACAGGGGGAAGATAGGAATGAGAAATGAGAGAGGGAGACAGAAGGAGGATGGAAGGCCGAGTGGTGGGATAAACACTCATTCCTTCATAATAGCTCCAGCTCAAACAATTAAGCAAATTGTGGCCCCTTGTTGATGCTTTAGAAATATGATCAGAGTTGGCAGACATGGAGTTGGCAGACTTGCATTAATAAACTTTGTGTTACCATATACAAATACCTGAGATATCAACTTAAAAAGAGGGAAGGTTTCTTTTGGCTCACATGGATGCTTGGCCATGTTGCTTTGAGCCTGTGGTGAAGCAGCACATCACAGTGGAGAACACTCAGTACAATAAGATACTCACACCTCAAGGCATAGTGAATCAGAGAGAGAGAGAGAGAGAGGAGAGAGAGAGAAGGGAGCAGAATGAGTTCCCACAGTCCACTTGGGAGCACCCCCCCTCAATGATGTAAGACCTTCCACTGGGCCCTGCCTCGTACAGGTTCCACCATCTCCCAAAGGCCCCTACACCTGGAAACCAAGCCTCTAACAGTCTCTTGGGAGAGAACTGTGGTCAAGCTAGTGGTGAGAGCTGCACAAATGATGAGTTATCCAACTAGGAACATGATGTTCACATTGAGAAATAGCTTGTGAATTTGCATTTTAATAATTTTGGCATTAATTTTTAAAATAGAAGTCTATTTTCCAGCCAAAGTCTGAAGAAAGGTGGTTTTCCTTGGGTTGGAAGGTTCTGGATCATTTCCCTAGCTAGGTGCCTCATGTGAAGGACCTGAGGGTCTGGGCTCAGGATTCCCTGTTAGTACCTTTGTGAGTAATTAATGGCCCCCATATTTGAATAGGGAAGGGGAACTATTTTATTTAGAATTACTTAGTCTGTCTCCACCTTCCAGTTGGGCAATCTGAATCCCCCAGTTTCTTCATCTCTTAGAATATTGTGAGCACACAAGTCCAAGTCCAAACCAGCTTCTTATCCTATAGATCCAGGTCTCCTAGTACTTGGATGGTTAACCTTGCTGAGCTACACGCCTCTGTTTCTGGCAGGGCTGGAGGACATTTCTGCTTTTTAAACACTGGGAGCATATGATGATACTACATGTGCAAAAAGATTGTAAGGGAACACAGACTACAAATATAATAATAAAAAAGCATATACAACAAAATTACTCTAATGCATATTCAATGACATAAGCAATCTTTTTAAAAATTGTGTAATAGAAAAGTTTACATAAGTGACTGGTTTTCAGTATTTGAATTCTCACTCTGGGTATTGCTTAGTCCTTCTCATAGGCTTCTGCCCGGCTCTGCCCTTTGGAATTGGTTAGGTGGGGGTTGCCTAGGACTTAGCCCAGCCCTTGGGGTGCCAGGGCAACAGAACCCCTTCCACACTGAATGTAGAGTCTAGAACCTACTCCTGTGTTCTAAGTTCAGGGCTTCCCTTGCAATCTGATTGAGTGTTGGAATCTTGGTTGAGTATTGGTTCTTCTGGGGAAGAGGACTTTCCTCATTACTGCAGTTCCTTTTTTGGTTCCTCTCTGTCTCTCTCCACTTGGGACCACAATCATTGGCCAGTGGTGGACAGGTTCCTTTCTCCAAGGGTGTCTGAATGCTGGTGTTAGGCTCTGCCTCCTGCCAGCCAACCCCATTCCTGGATTACCTACCACTTGTTTGCAGTGACATGACCTTGGCTCCCTGGCGCCTACCTGCTTGGCTGGGCTTTTCCCTGTGCTCTCTAGTTAGGTTGGTCCTTTGCTTGCCTGTGTCCAGCTGCTGGGCCTAGAACCCAGCACTCTTCTTGGCTGGCACTTGACCTGGCCTTTACTGATCCCTCATTGGAGAATTGGATGTCACCTGCCTCCCTCCTGAGTCTCCAAACAGAACCTGATGATGGTGCCGATGGTGCTGATGGTGATGATGATGGTAGCTGTCACTGTACATACATTGCCTCTTTTTTCCTTGTTCTTATGAAAATTTTTTAAATGAGTGAAGGAGAGAGACAGACAGACACAAGGAGCCCGCATGTATCTATGACCCAACTTCAAAAATTGTAAACTCACAGTTGATCTTGTTTATTCTATATATTCCAGTTGCTCATTCATTTGTTTACTGGAGTAGTTCACAGAAAATCCCAGATGTCATGTCATTGCAGTCATAAACATGAAATACCTTCAGTCATTTTGAATTGATAATGAAGATATATATATCTCCAAGCTATTATCCCACATTGCATAAATTTATTCAATTATCTCTATATAATTATCTTCACATAATTATCTCCTAACAGTTGGTTTGTTCAAATCAGGAACCAAAGTCTATACATTTATTTAGTTCAGTCTCTTAGGATTCCCTCATTCTTTTATTCTATTAGCAGCCCCTGCTATCTTTGTCATGGCTTTGATTTGGGAGGGAACCTGGGTGATCTGTTGAATAGAATGTACCACATACCCAATGCTTCCTTAGGATGTCATTTAACTTGCTCTTCTGTATTTCCTACATGTTGTTATTTAGATCTAGAAACTTGATTAAATCCAAGCAGAGGTAATACTGGGGAGGGAGAACCCTTGGGAATGACACTCTGGAGGGAAGGGATTTTTAAGAAATTTTTATTTTTTTTATTGATGCTGTTTGGAATTGCTGGTACATGATGACAATAGGAAGTAGATTGAGCTGGAGCTGGTTTTTTTATTGCTTAGATTGCTCTACAAAGTACCCTTCAGTTGCCTGTGCATGAGGAGACGTGTCTCTTCAGTCCCTCCTTCATAGGGTGCCGGATTCAGGTTCCATTTTCTTTAGGCGGGAGAACTTCCAACGTGATGCTGCCTAATTCTTACCATCACAGCACGAGGCACAGGATGTCTGGCTTGTCTCTCTTTTTGTGATCAAGTGGGATCAGGTCCCACCAGCCTGTTCAGCTTTGTTATTTTATTTGGGGTGCATGGATTTTCAATTCTATCCTTTTCTTCTGATTTATTATCTGATTATCTTTTAGAAAGAAGCATTTTCTCTTCTTTCAGTCACAAGCCTTCAGAGGAATTGGTGCCTGGGCAGCCTTGAGGATTGATTCTTGAGTTTTATTGCTTTTAATATCACTTGGGCACACAGATTTTTAAGTTTGGTTATGCTAGATATACTCCCATACTTTTTTTTTTTTGTACCAGGGATTGAACTCCGGGGCACTCGACCATTGAGCCACATCCCCAGCCCTATTTGGTATTTTATTTAGAGACAGAATCTCACTGAGTTGTTTAGCACCTTGCTGTTGCTGAGGCTGGCTTTGACCCACCATCCTCCTGCCTCAGCCTCCCGAGCTGCTGGGACTATATGTGTGTGCCACTGTGCCCAGCTACTCTCATACTTTTTTAAAGCAGAAAAATAATCACAAGTTTATACTGATACTTTCAACTCAAATTTAAGATTATACAGTTTTTACTTAACTTGGTTGAGTTTACACTTTCATTTCTTTTCTCTTTGCTGAAAAGCTTGGTTTTTAATGACTTTGACATAATCACTCATTTGCCTTATTCCACAATATAACCCAAATGGTTTCAGAATAGCTATATGAATATTGCAGCTTAATAGTAAGATTACTGAATGCAGCAGAAGATTTCTTTGTGGTTCATTTTGTCCTTAGAAGATATCCCACTAGGACTGCATAATTGAAATTCTGTATTTGAAAGTAATTTAGAGCAATTATTTTCTCCATGTTGTTAGGCACATTTCTCTTTTTTTACTTTCAGTTTTTAAGACTCATGTTTTTGCCTTTTTGATTAAAAAAAAAACCCTTGGATTCAAAGTTAAAATTATGTAACAAAATATATGTTCAGAGAAGTCTAGTTCCTATCCATACTTTCTCCATCTGGTTCCCTCTCTCTGCCTAGGTAATAATTTTAGGTAATTTGTTTTATTAGTTTGGCTTATTTATTCATTAATTTTAAAACTATAAGCAAATATGTGTATATTCACATTCTTCTCTCCCATTTTTTAGTCAATGATGATAATAAATTTATCATCACTCACCCCAATGAGAGATGAAGATTCTCTCTTCTCCTTGAACCTGGGTTGATCCTGTGATTGTCTTAATCATGAGAGTGCAGTAGCTAAAGTGATGCTCGATCATTATCAGGCCTAGGAGGGCTGGATGCCTTGGTTTCCTCCTTCATACACTCCCCCTTGGGATTCAGGATTTAGCAGATAAGTAAAAAAGCCCAGGCTAGTCATGTGGAGACCAAGAGGTCCTAGTCCCTCAGCAATGTCTGCCAAGGCAGCAGATGTGTGAATGAGTTGTCTGGTTCAGCCTAGCCATCATCGGCTCACAGCAGCATGAGGGACCCTGAGGGAAGCCAGCAGACTGCTGATCAACCTGCAGAATCATGAGAGATAATTAATGTTTGTCGATGTTTTAAGTTGCCAGGTTTTGGAATGGCTTGTTTACCCAGCAATAGATAACAACCATCTTTCTTACACAGAGGGAAGTGTTCTATTTACACAGCTCTACAATTTGCTTTAGCCACTTAATGTATCCTGGAGGTCACTGTGTTTCACCATATGTGGATTCCTATATTTGTGATGACCAAAGTTGTGGTTGTAAAGGGTGATCTGAGGATCAGAGAGCTTGAGTAGCTTTTCCAAGGCTGCACAACTAGTGTACCCATTTGCTAGGTCTACCATTACAAAATACCATACAATGGGTAACTTAAACAGCAGAAATTTATTTTATTGTAGTTCTGGAAGATAAAAGTCCAAGATCTGGAATATAACCACCATTTGACCCAGTTATCCCACTCCTTGGTTTGTACCCAAAGGACTTAAAATCAGCATACTACAGTGACATAGCCACATCAATGTTTATAACAGCTCAATTCACAGTAGCTAAACTATGGAACCAACCTAGGAGCCTTTCAGCAGATGAATGAATAAAGAAAATGTGGTATATACACACAATGAAATATTACTCAGCCTGAAAGAAGAATGAAATTATGGCATTTGCAGGTAAATGGATGGAGCTGGACAGTATCATGCGAAGTGAAATAAGCCAATCCTAAAGAACCAAAGGATGAATGTTTTCTCTGATATGGGGATGCTAAATCACAATGACGGGGGCCTAGGGAAGAATAGAGGTACTTTGAATTAGACAGAGGGGAGTGAAGGGAGGGGAGGGGGTATGAGAGGGAGAAAAAATAGTAGATGGATCAGACAGTATTACTCTATGTGCATATATGATTACACAACCAGTGTAACTCTACACCACGTAAGACCGGAAGAATGAGAGGTTATACTCCATTTATGTACGATGTGTCAAAATGCATTCTACCATCATGTATAACTAATTAGAACAAGAACAACAAAAAGAGTTCAAGATCAAGGTTTCAGCAGTGTTCATTTTTTCTGAGGTCTTCCTTCTTGGCTTGCTGGTGGCCACTTACTTATATGATTATCCTTGGCTCACAGGCATTCCAAGTGTCTCTCTGTGTGTCCAAATTTCCTCTTGTTAAAAGCACACCAGTAAAAAAAGAAAAAAAGGAAAAAAAAAAAAAAAAAAAAAGGACACCAGTAAGATTGGATTAGGGGGCTGGGGTTGTAGCTCAGTGGTAAAGTGCTTGCCTAGCGTGTGTGAGGCACTGGGTTCAATCCTCAGAACCACATTAAAAAATAAAATAAAAACAAGATATTGTGTTCATCTACAACTGAAAAAATACTTAAAAAAAAAAAAAAGATCAATGGGTTAGGGCCTTCCCTAACAGCCTAATTTTAACTTAATCACCTTTTTAAAGCCTGGTCTCCAAACACAGTCACATTCAGAGGCACTGAGAGTTAGGGCCTAAACTTGTGAATTTTGGGAGACACAAGAATTTATCCAGGTGTTTGTGACCATCTTCAGTCTGCCATGATTGGGTTTAGACTTGTATGTGGATAATATCTGTTTGTGAAGCTATTAGAGATATTGGAGCATAAATTTTTAATCTCTCAAAAAAATAGCCTCCAAAGTAATAATAATATGATGGAAAATAATTCAAATAATAAATTAAAAATTGATTTATATGCACAAGAAAAGAGCACCATTATGTAAGTTCAAGAGAATGGTTTTTAGGGAAGACTGCTGGGGGATAAAGAGGTCTGATCTTTTACCAAGAATGTTCCTGTGTTGTAATAATTTCTGTTTCTTTTAGTACCTTTTTATTTCTATCTTCTTAAATTGGAAAAAAAATGTAAAGGGTGTCAGTGGGGCATAGATGTTTGACAAAATGTTAATATCAGTTGTCTCTGAGTAGTGGAACCATGGGTAATTTCTCTCTTCTTAAATTTTTCTGTACTTGTCTGTATTTTTCTATTTATTTCTTTGATAATGAAAATGATGTGGCATAGAACTGTTTGAGGATAGACAGGGACATCCTCTTTCCCAAACTTCAGTTTTGTCCTGTTGAAGTCTGGTTAAAGGGAAGAGCAAATAACACCTGGAAGGGAAAGAGAAGCCTATGGGGGCAGAATAAATATTAGGGGAAAGAGGAAGAATACCAGCTAGGGACTAGTTAGGTCCATGACAGAAACTTCCATGAGAAGGAACTAGTGCAGCTCATCAAGATGAAGCAGCATGGGGACTGTGCATACAGCCATCACCAGGAAGGGTGTATGGGGTCCATTGCTTCCAGTGGTTTGGGGCAACCCCCAGGGAATGGAGTGTTCCAGTTTAGCTCCCCAATGTACTTGCTTCAACCCACATGGTCAGTTTGCCCTTTCACTCTTAGAGCTGCACTAGTGTTCTCACACTGATTAACTACTGAATCCATGATAGATATATTATATAAGGAATTGGCTCCCATGATTCTGGAGGCTGCAAAATTCCAAGATGTGCAGTTGGCAAGCTGATGACCCAGAAGAGTTGATGGCATAGTTCCAGTCTGAGTGCAATTCCAAGTCCAAAGGCAGGAGAAGGCCAATATCACAGTTTGAAGATAGTGTGCCAGAGAGTGAATTTTCTCTGAAGTAATTTTTTTTGTTCTATTCAGGTCTTAATTTGATTGGATGAGGCCCACCCACATTGTGGATGGCAATCTGCTTTAACTCTGCTTACCAATTCAAGTGTTAATCTTAGCCAGAGCATCTTCAAAGACACACTCATAATGTTTAACCAAATATCTGGGCATCCCATGGCCCAGTCAAATTGACACATAAAATTAACCAATGGGGGCGGGGCATGGATAAGAAGGGGCAGCAGAAAAAACACTAACCCTTTCTCTTTAGGTAACTAGTCACCTTATCTTAAGATCCTCAGAGCTAGGTCTCAAAAGCTTCTCAGAAATCTTTAAGAGAATCACTGTGTTTTATCCAAAGCATAGCTGGCTTGGCCTTGCCTGAAGAAGAGGCCTTACTGGATTCCCATGAGGTAGTAAGGAGGGCCCCATCTGGTGATTAGGCAGCCAGAAGATGAAAGGAAGAAGGCCAGTGATGCTGTGCTGGGAGGTGCTGGGCGCAGGTGTTTTCCTGCTTTTGAACTCCACAGTGGGACCTCTCTGCTTGGAGGGGTTCCTGGAGCTCATGGCTCTGAGGAGAGTTGGGTTGGGAGGACAAGCTGAGCATGCTAATGGAGCAAGACCCCACTGGAGTGGGAAAGCTGGCCAAAAGACACTCCTGCTGATAGTGGCAGTGAGCTTGCCTGGCCACCACATACTCTTATACTGGGTTTCCTGCTCAGAAGCCCATCTAAAAAGTTCTGCTTGAATGATAGCAATCACTCCTTTACCTAGGAGCCCACAACTAATGATAGCTTGGATGTAAAAGTCTTCTAAGAAACTCAGAACCACAAATGCTGCACACAAACCAGCCAGCACTTGGATTTCTTCCTTCCTTCCTTCCTTCCTTCCTTCCTTCCTTCCTTCCTTCCTTCCTTCCTTCCTTCCTTTCTTTCTTTCTTTCTTTCTTTTTACATCTTAAGAACAACTTATTTCCTTCTTTTACATTATCCCTACTTACTGCTGATCTGAGCACTGGGCATGTAGTATTTGTTGACCCAAGAAAGGAGTGTTACACTAACAAAAAGTAGTATAAATATCTCCCTTGTCAACAACACAGTTATTATAGTGTCTCATGTTTTCCAAAGTATTTTTTTAAAATGCTTTTATTAGTGCATTATGGTTATATATAGTAGTTGGGTTCATTCTGACATAATCATACATGCATGGAATTTAATTTGCTCCATGTCAGTCCCTAGTGTCTTCTCTTTCCCTTCTCTCCTCCCTCTCCCTATTCCCCTTTCTCTACTCTACTGGTCTTCCTTCTATTTATTTACTTATTTTTAATTGGCATCACTTGGATTTCTTAAGAACCACTTCCCAGGGGGCGAGGTGCTGTCAGAGATGTGCAGGTGTGCTAGGAGCACCATGTTGGTTGATTCTGAGGAATAACAGTTGCAGAAAAGATGCTGGAGAACCGGAGCTAATGCATCCAGATCTTTTTAAAGAGAAAAAGACAGATTTTAATGTCTACCTCCTGAGAATATAATGTCAGCCCACAAGAAAAGGCTACATAAATTGTTAGTTGATTTTTAAATGCTTCGTGAAAAACAAAACAAAACAAAACAGTCCTCACTAGTTGCCATCAATTGTTTATTAAAAATGAGCTTTTGCTGGGAATGAGCTTCAGGTGGTGATGCCTGAGATCCCAGCTACTGGGGAGGCCAAGGCCGGAGGATTCCAAGTTCGAGGTTAGCCTTAGCAACTTAATGAGACCTTGTCTCAAAATAAAAAATCAAAAGGGCTTGGTGTGTAGTTCTGTGGTAGAGCACTTGCTTAGCATGCACTGGGTTTAATCCACAATGCTGGAAAAAACCCAATGTCAACAAACAAACAAACAAATCAAAAACTCCCACCAAAAACCCAAACAAACAAAAAACACAAAAAACAAAACCAAAGCAATATCTCAGCTTCTGTACAAAGACAGCATAACAATGTTGGATTAGAGCATCTTCCTTTCCTAGTCAATAAGTCAATATCAACACCAGACTTTATGGGAAAGGAAAAATATGGGCCCATTTCACTTATGATTATAGATGCATAACCCTAAATAAAATACCAAAATGGCATTAAGATCAATATTCTATATTTAAATTGGGTTTATTGTGGATGTTTGGAATGCCCAATACCATATTTCCATACCATAGACGTAACAGACGTACCTCTGACAAATTTGAACACTATCTTTTCTAACATCTGTTTTAAAATGAAGAATAAAAATCATTTGTTTGGTAATAAGTATCTATTTAAAAAAACTCAAACAAAATCCTAATAGGAAAAATATGAGAGCATTAATTCTAAAATTAAGAGTAAAACTATCATAAATTCTATTGTTTAGAAGGCCGAATATTCTCTTTGATAAGTGGATGCTGATCCATAATAGGTCAGGGGGCATGGGATGGATGGAGAAACTTTGTTCAAAGGGGAGGGGAGGGAAGAGAAGGGGACATGGGGGCAGGAAAGATGGTGGAATGAGATGGATAACAATGCCCTAGGTACATGTATGACTGAAAAAAAAAAAGACTAAGTAAAACATGTAAATGCATACATTTATATATAAATGCATATAACTTCATTAAAAATATATGTAACTATAGAACTAATACCTGAAAATATTCATAGATGCTATTTCTGAGTAAAAAAAATTCTATCATTTTAGAAGCCCTGGACAGTTCAATAAAACAAGAAAAAGAGATTAGAGGTATAAAGATTGGAATTTTGGTAATTTCCACTATCCACTGGTGATAGGAAACCCAAAAGAATTGACGTGTGTGCATGCACTAGTTCAATAAAGATGCTGGATACAACCTTAATATATATAAAAGTTATGTAAAAGTTAGCACAGTATTTCTATATATCAAGAACAAACAACTGGAAATGGAATTACTATTGATGGTGGCATTATAGAATATGAGGTGTCTAATAAAAGTGGCCAGACCTCTATGAGGAAAATCACAAAATTACGTAAGGGATATTAAAGACTTAAATAAGTAACCAAACTCTTGGATAGGAAGATGTCAATTCTCTTCCAAAATTTGTTTAGTTGCTGATGGACCTTTATTTTATTTATATGCGGTGCTGAGAATCAAACCCAGTGCCTTACACATGCTAGGCAAGTACTCCACCACTGAGCCGCAACCTGAGCCCCAATTCTCCCCAAATTAATCTATAAATTTAGTGCAATCCCAATCAAAAACTAAACAATGTTTTTCATAGAATTTGATAAAATCATTAAAAATTTTATGTGTAAGGGCAAAAGGCCAAGAATAGTAGGGTACTTAAGAGGAAGAGCAAGATGGTGGGGTATGCCTCTCTAAGCATCAGGACTTAATATGAACTTTTATAATAATTATGGAAATGTGGTATTGGTGTAAGGACAACACAGTGTCCAATGGAATGGAACATAGAGCCCTTCAAAAGATCTATGCACGTAAGAAATTTGGTATATGACAGAAGTCATAAGTCTGGATGGAAGGGGGATTGTTCAATAAACAGAACTGTAGAAAAAGGTTATCCATATGGGAAAAGATGAAATCAAGTCTATACTGTTCCCAATTTCGGAAGAATTAAAAACTTAAATGTCATGAATCTTTAAAACTCTTAGTAGAAAATATGTTTAAGTCTTTGAATAGTGAAAGGAGGCTTAACAAGACATAAAAAACAAGACATAAGAATTGACACTAATGTAATTGACACTAATGTAAAAGAACATTCATTCTTTTTTTTTTTTTTTTTTAAAGAACATTACTTTTTTTTTTTTTTTTAATGTCTTTTATTGCTTTGTATGTGGTGCTGAGGATCGAACCCAGGGCCTCACGCATGCAAGGCAAGCGCTCTACCGCTGAGCTACAATCCCAGCCCCAAGAACATTCGTTCTTAAAAAGTGTGTTCATTAGATTTTCATTGCTGTGACCAAAATACCTGATCTGAACAACTGCGAGAGGAAGGAAAGATTTATTTTGAGCTCCCAGTTTCAGAGATCTCAGTCCAGGGTCGGCCACCTTCATTGCTCTGGGTGTGAGGTGAGGCAGAATGTCATGGTGGAAGGGTGTGGTGGAAGAAAGCTGTTAGCTCCTGGCATCCAGAAAGCAGAGAGATAGAAATAGAGATGACAGAGATAGAGACAAAGATAGAGATAGAGGGAGAGAGAGGGAAAGAGAGAAAGAGAGAGCGCTAGAGTGCTAGAGCTAGCTAGCTAGCTAGCTAGCTACATGATCCATCAAGGTGCCAGGAACAAGATATAAATCCCAAAGGCACAACCCCAGTGATCTACTTCCTCTAGCCACGCCCCACCCGTCTATAGATGCCACCTATTTAGTCCATTCAAATTAGGATGGACTGATTAGGCTACAGTTCTCATAATTTAATCATTTCACCTCCTTCATTAACACAGAAACTTTGGGGGGACATCTCATGTGCAAAAGATATCCATAACAAAAGGATACCTTTAAGTAAGCAAAAGTGAAAGATACTAGTTATAAACTAAGAGAGCCACAACACTCCTAACAAAAATGGATTAGTATTGAGACTATATAAAGAGCTTTCACAAACTAATAATAAAAACAATCCTATGCAAAAATGAGCAAGAGACATGAGTGCACATTTCGTAGAAGAAGAAACATGTCTGACTAATAAATCTAATAAGAGATGTTTAACATTGTTAGTGATCAGAGAAACACATTTTAACCACAATGAGAATATGTTTTACCCCTGCTCAATTAGCAATTAAAGATCTGGTCACAGGAAGTTTTGGAAAGATTGTGGAGCCACAGAACCTCTTAAACTGGTAGGTGTGTATGTTTATGAACCACTTTGGAAAAGATCTTGGCCTTATCCCTTAAAACCGAACATCCACATACTCAAGGATTCAGAAATTTCATTGTTAGATATATACTCAAATGAAACTCTCATGCATGTAAAACAGGAGACTTGAGTAGGAAAAGAAGATTCCTACCATCATTTTTCACAATAACAAACCTGAAAACAATTCAAATGTCCATAATAGGAAAAGTAAATAGGTAATGTATATTCCCACAGTGGAATAACATACAGGAGTGAAATGTGAATGAACTGCAACTCTAAACAACAATATGAATGGATAATCTAAGTGGCCTAATATTTAGCGAAAAAAGGCAAATCTGGAAAAATTACATGTAATATTTTATACTTTTCATAAAGCTTGAACTAACTAAAATTTTATAAAACATATCTTTTAGAGGAACATATAGATGCAATAAAACTTATTTTAAAAGGAAAGCACAAGGTTGATGGACACAGAATTAAGAATGATTACCTTGGGTGAGTGGAGTCAGAGAATGTGATGTGGCAGGACCATATGGTATAGGCTATTGTCAGGATCCTAGCTTTTGTTTGGATCTGGGGGTTCAGAGGTACTTATTATATTATTTAAAAGAAGTAAATAAAAGCAAGCCACGTAGATACTAATGGGGAGTCTGTGTCATAAACCAAAGACAACAATCCATTCAGTTCTAGGCAGTTGAATACCAATAAAAAGAAGAAAAAGAAGAAATGTAAATGTGCTAATTGTTAGATGAAACCATATCAAATTCTCCTTCAATTGAGGTCAGTTCAGTTCATTTACCATGTCTTTTACATGTCTTTTATATTCCAAAGGTCTTCACTGAGCAATCGTAATGGGTTGAAATCCACCTTGAGGGAGTTGTCATGAGTCACTTGGTAGGTTGACTCCTCAGACTTAAAGATGGCCCATGTGGAAAGGAGAATCCTATGGCAGGAGTAATCTGTGCCAGCTTTCACCACTTAGATGAATCAATTCTGTTGCTTCTGCCCTTGTGGTCACTTGCTCAAGATTCAAAGTCCCTGGAGGAGCTGAGAGCATAACAATGGTAGAGCATTTGCCTAGCATCCAGGAGGTCCTGGTTCCAACCCCAGGACCATGTCCCCCCGCCAAATAAAAGGTCCATAGAGAGAGCACCTATATGGCATACGCATAGCTCATGTTTCCTCTGGTCTTTCTGTGATTACAGGAAGCATCTGCTGAGCAGAGCCTCCAGGAACCTCTTTGGCATTTGTAGTAAAAAGGCAGATGCCTCAGCAAGGGTGAGGCACTAAGCAACTCAGTGAGACCCTGTCTCTACATAAAACACAAAATAGGGCTGGAGATGTGACTCAGTGTTCGAGTGTCCCTGAGTTCAATCCCTGGTACCAAAAAAAAAAAAAAAAAGGCAGATGCCCACATTTACTGTCTTACCAAGGTGGCACATCTGGAGAAGAAAGGACGCTAGTTGGCTCAAACAGAATGCATATTCACTACATGTTTTAATGATTTTATTGTCAGTGGTAATAATTTCAGCTACACTTTATTAAATGCCTACTATGATCACTCTCCTAAAATACATTATTCCCTATATTGACTGTAAGTGGCAGGAGGGCAGGGCCTCAGTCTTGTTCTAGGCTGAATTCCTGGCCTTCCCATCAGAGCCTGCTGAGTCAGAAGCATTCAATGAACAATTCAATGACTTTAGTGAGGCAGGCACTCTTCCTGACAGAGAGGCTGAGTACTCTGGTTCTTGTCCACTACTCTGGGCTGCCGTCCACAACCATCTGTCATGCTCTACTGATTCCATTCCTAAAGATGTCTCAAGTATGGCCTCCCCAGCCTCCCCCCATCCGCCCTCCTATCCCAGCCCCTATCATCTTTTGCTTGGAATGGTGCTTGAGCTCTTGCTAGGCTTCTTGGTTCTGTGTTTCTGCCTTCATGATCTATTCCCTGCATTGCCACTGGAGTTTTTTTTTGTTTTTTGGGTTTTTTAAAAATATATTTTTTGTACCAGGGACTGAATCCAGAAGCACTGTAACCACTGTGCCACATCTCCAGCTATTTTTATTCTTTAATGTTGAGACAGGGTCTCGCCAAGTTGCTTAGGGCCTTGCTGAGTTGCTGAGGCTGGCTTTGAATTTTTGATCTTCCAGCCTCAGCCTCCTGAGCCACTGGGATTACAGGCATGTGTCACAGAGCCCGGCCAGAGTTTCTTTAAAAAACAAACAAATAAAAACTTTTCTGATTTGCTGCTTCTATGGAGAGGGGTAGCCATTTCTCAAGGAGGCTAGGAAATCATGCCAGGTGGACAGGCAGTACAGTTCACAGCAGAAAGAAAGAATTTTATAGCACAGTATGTGGGGGATAGGGGCATTTCCATGTGGATATTCAGGTGGCTGTTACTGGGACCACAATTAAAGAAGGATGTTAAAAACTAAAAGGATAGAAAAGAAAACCCTACTGTTTATAGATCAAATACTATGTATTTGGTATTTTCCTTACACTGTTTTATTGAATTCTCACAATACCTTGTTTTGGGGGGGTGCTAGGGATTAGAACTCAGGGCCTTGTGCACACAAGGTAAGCACTCTACCAACAGAGCTATATCTCTAGCCCCTCTTACAATACCTTTTTGAGGCAGGCTATTCTGCTTTCATTTTAGAAACAAGTCCACTAAGGCTCAGAGAGGTTAGGAAGGTATTTAAGGTCATATAGCTTGTGAATGGTGGAGTTAGAATACCATAATCCTATTCCATTCCAGATCTTTCTGGTTCCAAAACCTCCTACTCACAAATAAGTGCATCAAAAGTATGTGTTCATGGCAGTCAAAGACACATCGGAGGAAACTGGCCAACTGGACCTGCATAAGAAAGACAAGAGAGACCTTCATACAGGGAGCTCTGGGACACTAGGAGACCCTCTGCCCCCCAGAGTCAGAAGTACCTAAGAGAAGGCTCCTTTCAGGCATGAGAAATTGGATGAATGACCTATTATTTTCATAACTTCGCATTTCCACCTCTGAGTAACTCAATTCTTGTTAGCACATCTGATAGATGGAGGTAAAAGGGTGGAGGGAGAAGGGAGAAGCAATTGCTAATTAATTGTTTAATTAATTCAAAAATGAATTAATTAAGGCAGTTAACAAGTTTAGCTGTGAATGGAGGGGCAGTTACTGACCTGACTATTGCTGGGGGTAGGGAGTTCGTGGGTTCCAGCCCCAGTCTGCTGTAGATTCTGTGGTCTCAGTCAGGGTGGTATTCCTCCGTGACCATGTCACCTGTGAAATAATGGGGTTCAGATCAGATCCTGGGTCCTTCCTTGCACATCTTCAGTGAGACTGACAAATGAGCATAGACTCTGCTACAGTTTCCCTATATGGATGTTCACCATGGCTTTATTTCCAAGGGCCAAACATTGGGTGTGAGGTTGGAGAAGCTTGACTCTCAGGTTTTTTATTTTTATTTATTTATTTATTTTAGTGAAAGTGATTATAAATTGCATGTAGCTAGGACTTGGAACAGGGAGTGACTGCAAATGGGCATGAGTGATCTTTTTGGGGTGATGGAAATGTTCTAAAATTGGATGGTGGTGATGATTGTACAACTCTGTAAATGTATAAAAACCATCGGATGCTATGTAAATTATGCCTCAATAAGGCAGTTAGAAAGAATTATAAATACTGAAAAAAAAAATATACACCCAATCATGGCGGTTGCCTTCCAGATAACTCACTGTGTGGAAGGTATTCTGGGGAAGCAGTGATGAACGAGCTCCACTCTGCCTTTCACGGAGCTGGTAAATGAGCCCTGGGAGGAGAGGGCTGTGAATACAAATGACTCCAGCGCTTAGAAGCAGGTGGGGAAGAAGGCAAAGCCAGAACCAGGAGGAGGGGAGTTAGGAGAGTTTGATGAGATCCAAATGAGGATGAGAACCGAGGCTGAACCTGTGAGAGACTAATAATGGAAAAAGAAGGGCCGTGCTGTCTGTGCAGTTGAATGAGAGCCAGGAAGGAAGGGGTGAGGCAGGTCCTGGGGATGGGGAAGCATCTGTCTCTCCTTTTGAATTTTTTTGGTAGCTGGGATTGAACACAGAGGCGTTTTACCACTGGGCCACATCTCCACCCTCCTTTATTTTTTGAGCCAGGGTCTTGCTAAGTTGCCCAGGGCCTCCCTAAGTTGCTGAGGCTGGCTTTGAACTTGTGATCATCTTGGCTCAGCTTCCTGAGCTGCTTGGATTACAAATGGCAGTACCTTATCTCTAGGTGCCTAGTGACTACCTGGTCCAGGACAGGCCCAAAGTGACTGTGGGGAGGGGAGGCTGCTTGCTCTTTTGGTGTTGGAGCAGGCTCAAAATGGTCATGGTTAAGCTCCTTCATTGAGGCTCCTGGAGGGCTACGTTATGTTTTTAGTGTGTAGCCAAGGCCATGAGTCGGCTATGTTATGGTTAGTGTGTAGTCAGGGTCAGAAGCACTGATTTGGAGTTATGTACTCAAGGTCATAAACGTTTGCTGTGAGCACGCGCCCACCTAGGTAACCTGTTGGCAGTGTGCCTTTGTTTGGCCTGCATGTAAATAAGGGCCTACGGAAAAGACCTGGGGGACAGGTAAATAGGGCTAAATAGAACTGACTAGGGCAAAAATGGAACTGGCTGGAAACTGAAGCTGAAGCTGGAGGCTGTTACCACTTCTGAATAAAGCACATCTACTATCCTGTGTCTTGCATGTTCTTCCACCTGCTGGGATCTGTTTCTCCAGAAGCTTCCTGGGTCTGAGCCCCTGCCCAACACATGGTCATTTGGCCACATGGTTCTAGGGACTGTCTGCAAGACTGGACTTAGTGACTGGGAAAGATGGGATCACTGGTTAGGAAATGGCAAAACCAGGATTTGGATTCCAGAGTTTGGCTCTCAAGCCCAGTCCCATGTGAAAAGGATCAGTCAGTAAAACAGGGTCAGAGAGACTAAATGAGGCACCCAAAGTCACACAGCAGAAAGTGGTAAATTAGTGATTCAAACCCAGGTCTGCAAAGGCTGGGCCTAATCCCTCCAGCTCCACCTTTCCCATGCTGAGGATGGGGTGAGATCAGCTAGTCCTGCTTTCACCCTCCAGGAATCTGACTGCCCGAATAAGAGCTGAGGGAGGGAGGGAGGGCTGGCCATTATTTCAGCTGAGATCATGGGGTTGGGAATGGACAAGCAATGTCTTCTCAACCTGGCTTTCTATAAAGAGGAAAATCGAAGCTTTTCTAAATTCTCCTTTTGGGGTGCTTGTCATTCATGCTGGCAGGAAATGGTCTGAAGAGACGCCTGCTCAGCATCTAAAAAGGCTGCCTGCCCTGCAGGCCAAGGAGAGAGCACTTTTCTATGTTCACCCAACGAGGAGGGAGAGGGCAAAGCTTTTCACTCACCTCCCCACCCTGTGCCTTTCTCTCTTATAATTTGCTTGGAGAGTTCTCATTCACTCACTTAGTGGGATAACGGGTACTGAGTGCACCCTAGAGCCAGCGTTCCCTCATGGCCCAATGTCCACATTTATCCATGTTGGTGTGGGTCTTGAGCCAGGTGTAGATTCCATGCGAGGCTGACTCTCTGCTGAGGGAACTTGGGAGTAAGTTGGGGACAGAAAGGGGAGGAAGGAAGGGGATGCTATATATCCTGGGCATTATTGTTCCTTCTTCATCATGAGGAAACCTGAGTGGAGAGAAGGGGACCTACTCCCTCAGTGAGGTGCTGGGACTTGGCTTACCTTCTACCTCCTTCTCTGCTCTACTTCTGCCCTAATGCCTTCAATCCTGGGACAGTGGCATCTTTGGGCTCTACCTGTTGTTGATGTAATTCCCATGACTCCATCCTTTACCCTGGACCCTGCCTTTACTCCCACAGCTATTCTGCTTCCAGAGTCTCTTCTTTCAGTGCTTCATTCTCTGACCACAGCCTCTGTAACACACTCCTTTAGCTGAAATCTGTTGGAGAAAAGTCACATGCTTGGAGATTGGCCATAGTCCAGCCTCAGGGGGCCATTTGGTGAAATCCAGCAGTCATTTGAGCTAGTCCTCTGATTGATTCCCGCTTCATGGCTGTCCAATTCTTTGTCACTTTCTTCAAGCCCTTTGCTCCACCAGTGTCCCCTCCATCACCTACTTTATTGAGCAAGTTGCATTGGGTTGCCCCATGTACTTGCCACATTGGTTTATATAATAGTTACCCCTTATACACAGGGAATGCATTCCAAGAGCCCTAGTGGATGCCTGAAACTGCAGAGAGTACTAAACCCTGGAGATATATATATGGCTTTTTTTTTCTCCATGCATACATATATACCTATGATAGACTTTAATTTGTAAATTAGGCACAGTGAGAGATTAACAACAATAAGTAATACAAATAAAACACATAACAGTATGCTGTAATAATAATTTGCCCTTTGTTGTTGCTCATTATTAAGCAAAATAAAGGTTACTTGAATATGAGCACTGCTATACTGGGACAGCCAATCTGCTAACTGCTTGGTTACTAATCGGCAGGTAGCATATACAACATGGATACACTGGAAAAGGGGTGATTCACATCCCAGGTGGGACACAGCAGGATGGCACAAGATTTTATTGTGTTACCCAGAAGGGTGCACAATTAAAAACTTATGAATAATTTCTGGAATTTTCCATTTAATATTTCCAGACTAGGCTGATTCCAGGGAATTGAAACCATGGAAGGTGAAGCCATGGATAAAGGGTACTATTGTAATGATTTATTTACATATTTCCCCAACTCAATTGTGCCCTTCTTAGGGTCTGTCTCTTACTCCTTTTTGTGTCTCTGATGCTTGACCCAGCATCTACAACCGCCTAGTGCTTAACGACTGTTTTTGGGCCAGAGTGGCCAAAGCAAGGAACAAAGGCCAGCCAAAGGCTAGTGGCAGAGGCTGTCTCAGAGAGATGCCTGCTCCTGTAAGCCAGGAGGAGCTCCAGAAGGTCTCCAGGGATCCTCATGCTTCTCAGCTGCCATTAAAATAAGGAAGACCAGTAACTGCTCTCTGCATTCTAAAATCCTACTTTGGAAGATGAAATGCAAAATCTGAGGCCTTTTGATCTTTTACAGTGAGGTTTCCATGGTGACGGTGGCCAAGGCCTGCATGGGGGCAGCTGTGCCTCCACAGGGCGAGGCCTAAGTCCCACCTGTGTGTGTTTAAGGGCATCCCTTTTTCTTCATTCCCCACTGGGCAGGTGGACACAGGCTTCCAAGTCTCTTCTCTCCCACTTTACTCATTGAACAGCAGAAGAGGCCTCTAACTTCCCTGTAGAAAGCTTGAGAGAGGAGGATATTAGAGCCCTAACCCTGAAGGACTGGGCTGTACCCACACACTCCAGACTCCTTGGTTCACCCCAAGTGCCACCACACCTGACCTTGCTGGAGGATCTTCTAGTCTCTTTCTTCTGGGAGGGAGCTTCTCTGGGAGTGACAATTTTTGCTATTTCTTACCTCTATCCTACCCCTCTGGGATTCAACTGGGCTTGGTGGCCAAGAACTGGCTCTTCTGGGCCTCAATTTTTTCACCTGAACAATGAGAGAGTCACACTTACTATTGGGAGGTTGTTCTAAATACGCTGCATCTCCGGGTGCACATGCTCTGGCCCTCATGTCACGCCCCCTCTCCCTCTCTCTACCCATGTCATCTCTTCCATCACACCCCCTCTCCCCACACCCTCCTGTCTCCTTCTCAACTCCCTCTGCACCCCCTTCCTTGTGCACACCTGACTCCTGTTGCCCAGACCCCGCTCTGTCCGCTGGCCTGGCCTTTTCTGAAAGAGAGGCTCCTGGGAGTTTCCTCTCCTTTCTCTCAGGCCTCTGAGCTCTGCCCCAGGCCATCCTTGAAGATGGAGGGAGAGGAAGTGAACAGAACAGGCTGGTATGAAGCACAGGTCTCTGGGACTGTCCCCAAGGTGCCCCCAACCCCAAGTCAGTCATGCCTTTCTCTTGCCTAGGGGGAGGTGCGCACCAGGGCCTTTCTCCATGGTTTTCTATCACAGCATGGCCTGCCTGAGGTCCTTCTTGTCCCTCACCTTGGTCATTAACTGCACAGAGGCGGGTGCAGGGGGAGCTTTGTGCCCCAAGCCTTTCAGCTCCTGCCTGGTGTGAGGGCCGAGAGGACTAAATGAGGTCATGTTAACACAGTCGCCTGCGAAGGGCTAAGAGATGGAGCCCCGCCTCTGTAGATGAAAGCTTGTACTTTGTATTCCAAAGTTGAAAGCTCTGGTGGAACAGCAGAGGAAGAGCCATCTCCCCAAGTCCTGATGTCACCCTGCCCTCTCAGCTGGGCAAGCAAAGGGACAGAAAGCTGGCTATGAGGTCATTTTTGGTGGAGGCCCCTGGAGAGGTGATGGGCCATGAGGATAGGGGCAAAGGCAGGTGCCACCTAGGTCAACTTGAGCAACTGGTTCTCTTTCTCTGTGTGACTTCTGACCATTTGATTTTCTTCATCTGTTCAAAAGGAGATAACACCTGGTTCATACAGTTGTCTAGATGGAGACAACAAGAGGACAATGAGAATAACAGCCATGTCCAAGGCCAGGCATTTAAGCTTATTCTCAGAGGAGGAAGATGTCAGAGGAGATGTGTGTGGGAGGATACTCCCACCATTTGGCAGTTCCTGTCGCCTCAGAGGACCCCCAGCCTGTGTGGAGAAGACATTCCTTGGGGCCTTGAGTAAGGACAAGGACCTAGGCAGTCACCGACTGGGCCATTCATGGTCTAGCAGTCCTTTTGTTTATGTCTTGTCATATCTAGAAATCTTGGCCACTCTGGCCTTTTCCATTGTTATCTCAATCTACAGCTGAGGCATCTGAGACACAGAGAAATCAAATAATTTCCCCAAGACTGCACAGCTAGTAATTGTCAGAGCTGGGATTTGAACCAGCGCAGTCTGATTCCAGAATTGATGCTCTTAACTACTAACAGTATTTTGCCTCTACAGGTTGAGTATCTCTTATCCAAAATGCTTGGGACCAGAAGTATTTCAAATTTCAGAATTTAAAAAAATTTTTGGAATATTTCCATATATACAATGAGATATCTTGGGGATGGGGTCCAGGTCTAATACGGAAATCCAGTTATGTTTTGTCTGCACCTGAGAAGGTGTAGCCTGAGGGTAATTTTATATGATATGTTTATTACACTTGCATTTTGACCCGTCACCTGAGATCAGGTGTGGAGTTTTACTTCTGTGTCATATTGGTACTCAAAAAAATTTGGGATTTGAGAACATTTCAGATTTTGGATTTTGGATTAGGGATGCTCAATCTATATTTAAAAAAAAAAAAATCCAAGGCTTGGAATCTCCCTTGTTTCTGTTTCTTCTTTTTTTCCTTTTTGGTGCTGGGGATGGAATGAGGGCCCCATGTGCCCTACCTCCTGAGTGCCGCCCCTGCCTCACCTTTCCCTGTCTTACTTTTATTTCAGGCTCTGTCTCTCTGAGCAGCCTGGCTCCACCTTCCCCTCCTTAAGACTATGGATTTGGTGGACGTGGCATGGCTTTCCTGAATCTACGCCTTGGAGGGGTCCACCAACTGTTTCACTCAGTGGCTTCACTTGGTTCTCATCCTCTCTGTGAAGATGACATCTTGTTTTCATCTCCCACCATTGTGTAAATTAGGATGTTGGCAAAATGCCCAAAGCCTTTCTGGAATATTCTGTTCTGCTATCCCATCTCAAATGCATCTGGTTCTTTCAGCTTGTGGTTTTCAGCAGGAGGTTTTCTCTGAAGGATATATCCTGGGGAACCTGTCTGCTCAAACCCACAGAGACACCCCTTGCTAACCACCAAGACTCAGGGCAGTGCTTCTCAGCCTCTAGTGTATCATTACCCAATTCTGTTTTTCCTCTTTCCACACTTTAAAGTCATTAAAGACTAAACTCCTCCTCCTCCTCTTCTTCCTCCTCCTCCTCTTCTTCTTCTTTGCTTTATTTGCTTTTTAAAACACCTTGGCACATATTTCCTCTGGACAGAATGCTTCTTTCTGTCTTGAACTCTTGCTTGATTTTTTTCTTTTATATGTTAGTTGTCAAAACAATGAATTCATTATTAGCATCCTCAGCTGATAGCCTGTTAGTTTCTTTTTCTTAAAGTATCATGATCCAGACTAATGGATTTAAATATATTTGACCTTCTTCAATCTATTTCCATTACTGTACTTTCTGATACATTGTCACCCCTCTGGCCAGAGGAGCCTCTCCCCTGGACTCCTCAGTTCTTTTGACCTGACCCTGGTTTCTCCTATTGCTTCCTCAGTATCTGGGGTGACAAGTTGCTCCAGGTATCATTTTCAGGGATCTCTTATGCCAGGATGGTGGGAAAGGGTCTAACTAGGTTTTAAAGAGTTCTTTACAACATCCACAATAGAGAGAAGGGATAGGAAGGTGGGAGATAAATCTCTCCTGGATTTCCAGCCTATTTAGGAATTCCTTTGGATTTGGGGAAGGGATGTGGCTATGCTGGGAAGGACCAATCCAGAATGGGGTGGGAGGAGTTTCCCCAAGAAAGATGAAGTGTTTGGTCTGAGGGTTTTGGAGGGTGGCAGAGAGCAAGCCACATTCCCCTGTGGAACCTGGAGCTGGCAGACTATGCTGGGTGGCCGTGGTTGCAGGAGGCCACTTATAGGTAGCCATGGACTTAACTCCTTCAGGGAGAATCCGTGTTCTCAGGCTTAGCCCAGCAGAAACAACGCTGCCATAGGCCACACAGCCCAGGCAACAGGCATCCTAGAAACCATCCCTTGATGGAAGCCGAGGGACTTCCTGGTTTCCTACAAGTTCTGCTTTCTAATCGTGCACAGCCTTTAGGGATAGGGCTCACCTTGACAGCACCTTAGAGAGTGGCAGATTGTATTTAGTTTAAGAAAAGTCAGTTCTCACATCTGTGCACAGTTGTCTGTGGCCAGGTCCCCACTTCTGAGGCACATTCTCTGACTTGGGACATTTTTTTTTCCCCTTGGTCTAACTCTCTAGGGAACAGGAGGCTGTCCTTTCTCCACATGTGGACAATAGGGAGGGAGAACCTTCCCCTTTAAAGCCCTCATAAACTCACCCACCTGTAATTCCAGTGACTCTGGAGGCTGAGGCAGGAGGATCACAAATTCAAGGCCAGGCTAGGCAACTTGGTGAGACCCTGTCTCAAAATAAATTTTAAAAAGCCCTTCTAAATGTTAGCAGTTATGATTTCCCCCTGTGCCTTCTTGTCCCCAGAACTCTAGTCTCCCAGCTTCCCTTTCTATCCCCACACTCCACTCCCCTTCTGTAACACACTTTACTGAGCTCCATATACTTGGAGCCATTTATAAATGCAGGAATATGTCATGTACTCTCTCTCCTCTGGGCCTTGGTGCATGTATGTACATCAGTTAAGATTAGGGGCAGCTGCTTTTTATAGCAACAACAAAACAGATAAATGGTTAAATATGACATTTATTTTTTGGCAGGTAAAAGAAGCCAGAGGGGGCCTCTTCAGGGTCAGTATAGCAGCTCTACAGTTATCAAGACACAGGCTCCTTTAAAATATTGCTCCATCATTTTTAGTAGTTGGCTTCCATCCTCAAGTTTGCTTTATGGTACAAAATGGCTACTAGCACTCCAGCCATCAGGCCCATGTTCCAGGTGGAGGGATGGAAGAACTAGGCTGTATCTTCTAGTTGAGATAGAACTTCTTATAAGAAACCTTATGAACTTCATATTTATTTCCCATTATTCATTCTTAGCCCCAAGGAAGTCTGGGAAATATAGTCTTAGAAATATCTACCAGGTGACATGATGTTCTAATTATAAGGAAGAAGAGATGGATGTATGGATACTGGACAGGAGCTAGTAATCTGTGCAATCAATGCCCTTTTCTGTTTGTTGAAGTTCCTCTCTAGTGACCCTTTAACTCTTGGCTAAGGTATGGCTTCTTTAAGGAGACAGACCTCTCCTAGGTGCTTCCCCTGACTTCCTCATTATCATGCCATATTGCACCTATTGATGAGTTATCACTTGTCAGTTCCCCCACGTGAACAGTGAGCTCCTGGAAGACAAGGACTGGAGGTGCTCAGCCAATGCTTATGCAGTGGGTGCTTGCAGGAGGCTGGGCAGGCTTCATTCCAGAGCACTTTACACAAATCTTCCTGTTCAGGATGCAGTTGATTTTGCTGCTTTCCCCCTTCATTACCACAAGCATATGGGTATATACCCAAATCTGTTGTTTTTTTTTTTTTTTTTTTAAAGAGAAATGACCTCTTCCCACAGCAACTGGGGATGGCATGAGACTTGCACCTTCACCGTTTTGCAGAACAACTGGTGTATACAAAACAGCATTTGAGGCTGTCTGGGCAGCGGTTGGTAGGGTAATAAAGTAAAGAGAACTTTATAAGTGGCAAGGAATTTGAACATGGTTCCATCTTGTGCAGAAAGCCAAGCTGTTCTGCGTAACTTGTCATCTGGCCAGGGCTCTCGGAGTTGCTCAAGCTAAAGGCTCCTGCCTCCTTCCCATCTCTGTGGGCTCCTTCCAATTTAATTCCAAGTGGAGGGGCTCCCCATGTCCCCAGTGCAGAGGTTTGTCATCTCTTGGCCGAGATAGCTGGTCTACACATTTTTGTTTTTTGGGTTTTTTTTGCAAATGGCTGGCCCAAGATGAAAATCTTGCCCATATTGTTCCAGAAACTTGTTCCCAAAAGTTTTATTAGCAGTTTTCAGTTATCTGTCATTGTATATCATGCCATTCCAGTAGGGAGTGGCTTAAAGTAACAGTTTATCATCTCTCATTCTGTGGTTTGACTGGGCTTAGCAGGGGCAGCTCACCGGCTCCTTGAATATTATTTAAGTCTTTGAAGTGGCTGCCTTCAGCTGGGAGCCCACCTGTGGCTGAGACATTCAAACCTTTCCTGTCTAGATCCTCTCTCTACCTGCCTCACATCATTTCATAGCTTCATTTGAGCTTCTTTCAGCATGGCAGCTGGCTTGCCAGGGGAACTTTCTAGAAGGGCAAACCCCAATTTGCAAGTGCTTAACTTATCAGGACTCATGTCCGCTAATATCCTCTGGGACAAAGCAAGTCACCTGGATAATCTGCCAGTCACTGACACAGGCCATGAATACTTGGGCCACCAGTGCAATAGTCTACACCAGTGCCCTCGGAGTAGACCCAAGCTGGGGAGGGGTAGACCGGCCTGGAGAGTTGACATGACTTATTCTTTGAACCTCAGTGGCAGAGCCAGTGCGGGAAGGTTACAGGAAGGCAGATTAGGATTTTAACAAGAGCTGTCCAATAGTGAGACATCCAATTGTGAAAAACTAAGTTCCCCGTCATGGCAAGTGTTCAAAGACCACCTCTTGGTGGTGTGTGGAGGGAATTCTTTCCTGCGCTTGGAGCTGGACTAAATAATGGATAAACTTCCTTCCAATTCTGAGTCTATTTAAAGCTCTCCTTGGCAGCCTGAGAGCATTTGTCTCACAGATAGCATATTCACGTGTCAGGCTACTTGCGAGGGGTGGGGGTGGGGGACTTAGTCTTCCAGGTGGGAAATACCAGCACTGAGTATTTAGGGATTTGGCTTCTAGGAGCCGGGAACATTCTTTGTGCTCTCATGGATCAACAGCTGCATTGGGGGTGAGAGGGTGGAACTTCCTGTCCTGGCCAGCCCTGTGAAAGACCAACAGGAAGCCCTGAGTGACCCTGGACAGGTATGTTCAAGTAGCCTTGCAAGAAGCACTTGGGGTCCATAGCAGAGCCAGGGGATGAGGCAGAAGTGGGGGAAGGTCAAGGAAGGCTCGGGGTGGGGTGGGTGGGGAGTGGCCACTGCCCTCCCTTATCAAAGCAGCTCAACTTTTGTATCCTTGCAGACAGTTTTCTTGTAGGATTCTTGTTTTGTTTGGAGAAAGGGGTCTAGGGTGGCATTGAGGGAGAGCTGCTGAGGTGAGAGAGGCAGGCAAGGTTGGGGGCCAGGGCCCAGTGTCAGCTCCAACACCAAGGTTCAATTCTGGAACCCTCTGCTCTGAGGATGCAGGCCTGGCTTGCTTGATGCTTCTTACCCAGTGGTGGGTGGTACCAAGTCTAATTAAAGGTGGTGAGAGATCTGCAGATGATAAAGCCTGGACCACAGACATTAGGATGTCCATTCCCCAGGAGCACTCAGGGAGAGTGGGATGCTGGTCCTGTACCAGATCTAACTGGAAAATATGTAGCTTCTCCCACATTTCCAGTAGGCCTCCTCAGGGTAAGTCTGGGAGCCCAAGTCCTTTGGCTCTGGAGTACCTGGGGTCCCTTAAGCCTAAGACACTTGGGCAGTGTGACTCAGGAGTGACCTTCCCATCTGAGCTTCAGGCAAGCATTCTTAGGGCAGCAGATCCAATGAACATCATCCTTTCTACCTCAAGACAAAAATAGAGAGGGGCTAGTCAGGTGGCCAGGGATGAGTGTGTTGGCAGAGCCTGCATCTCCGTGAGAAACAGGCCACTAGGCTACACTCGGGCCTGTCTTCAGGACCTCCTTGTCGCCATTCCATGATACGCCCTCTACTTAAATTCATTTTGCACTGTCACGAAACAAATGACCACAGACTGAGCACCTGGAATTGACACAGATTATTCTCTCGCAGTTTTTGTGGGTCAGGAATATGAGCACGGCCAGCTGGTTCCCTTGCCATCCAGACTGCCATCCAGGCGTTAGCTGCCAGCCTGCTCCTGGGGAGTCTCCACTCAGAAGAACCCAATTCCAAGCTCACTCAAGGCATTGACAGAACTCTTTTCCTTGCAGCTGCCCTGTTAGAGCCTCCTGCTTTTTGCTGGCTTTGAGTACAGGCTACTCTCAGGTCTGAGGCCGCCAGCTCCTTGTCATGCGGGATGCTCAACATGGCCACTGACTTCCCCGCTGACTCCCCCTTCTTCTCCAGAGGGCGCAGTTTCCTCCCACCTTTGAGGGCAGTCTCCTGGTTGAATCAGGACTACTCAGGACAATCTCCCTTTAAATGGACTCAAAACCAGCTGCTTTGGGAACCTCAAGGACATCTATAATATGCCATATTGTATGCTATTGGCTACAAGTAAGTCAAAGCTGCTTACACAGACTCACAGGGAGGAGGTTATACAGGGTGTGAAGGGCAGGGGGTGAAGCCTCCCTGGGGGCTAAGGGAGCCACCCCAGGCTCCAGGGTCCTAATCCCTTCCCTCACTGGCTGACCGGGACCCTTCCCCTCCACTTTCCTGGCACAACTCATCCTGACCTGCTTGACCTTGCTGGTAATCTAAGATGCAGTTTTCCATCTTACCCTGGCATAGTTTTTCTCCCACCTGTTGAACAAGGTAGAAATCATTGGATCAAAGAAGTGAGTCCTCCAAAGTGGATAGTGTTTTACTACGGTGTGGGGCCTCTGCTTTACCCTTAAGAAGTGACCAGTGATGGACAGTTTAGAGATAGATCCATGACTAGTCATTAGAAATGGTGTATTCGAGGGGCTGGGGGTGTAGCTTAGTGGTAAAGTGCTTGCCTAGCATACCTGTAGTCCTGGGTTACTGCAAGGAAAAAAAGAAAAGAAAAGAAACATGACTTAAATGCTGGGAAGTCCACTCCTAATTGTTCGGGTTAGATGACCACTCACGGAGCTATCTATTATAGAGTCTTGGGGTTGTGCCTCCTCCCTCCTGCCATTCCAGAGGATGACTGGTCTGATACATCACCTGCAATTTGTGTGGTTGGCAGGTTTCTAGTACCAAGGGAATTGTCCCAGTCTCCTCTCTAAAGTGTTAATAATGATAATGGGAGTAGATCTCATTAATTAAGCACTTACTGTGTGCCAGGCTTTGTGCCATGCATTCTCTGCAGTCCTTCATTAACTCTCCGAGGTGGATATTATTTTTGTCCCCCTTGTAGAAATGTGAATGTCTGAGAGTCTGAGCCTCAGGCCCAAGGTCCCAAAGTTGGTGAGTGGCAGAAGTAGGATCACCCTGACTCATGAATATCAGACTACAAGCCTGGGTGGCATTGCTTCTCAGGGACTAAGTGCATCCTGCCCTCTGTGTTGGTATGCATGCACCCTGTACATCTCCAGGGCACAATCTCAGCTGGGCTCTCTGAGGCAGCCCCCAAATGGCCCCGGGGGAATGTGAATGAAGTGTGTGGGGGGGTATGGGGCATAAATAGCTGCTCCTGGGCACAGGCCGGGGTCGGGGGCAGTTCTGGGTCCCTTTGCAACACAGCAGCCCTGGGAGCCCCCTGAAACCTCAGAGATACTGACATAAGTGCCGGGTAGTTAAGAGAGAAACAAATCAACCTACACCCAGGAACTAAATGCCAAGAGAGACCAGTCTGTGGTGCCTGCCAGAATAACAGAGCTTCATGTCCCCATGTGTCATCACAGGAAATATGAGACCACGCAACTTGTGCAAAAGCAGCCCAGGCCCAGTGTGCTGCCTTGTGAGGCAGGAGAGAAAGGCTGGCAGTGGGAGCAGGGTTGTCCAGGCTGTCCAGGCTGCTGGACAGAGGCTGAGGGCTGGGCTCCTATTTTTAGTGCCAGACAGGTTATGGTTGATGGACTTGGAGACAGATCACTAAGAAGACGCTGGGTCTCTGCTGTGACCCATCTTCAGTATTTGAGGATGCCTGGGACTGACGGCACCTGATTTCTTGGTTGGTTGGACTTTTGTTAGTTTTCTTTGTTTTTTAGTACATTAATTTTGCAGATGAATCCTGGGGTAGTGAGTATACTCCCACATGATCCACCTGCCAGAGTTTGGATTTTGAGTGTTCCCTAGAGGTCCATGTGGTTAAAAGCCTGGTCCCCAGGTGGTGCTACTGGGAGAAACTTTAGGAGTTGGGTCCTACTAGGGGGCAGGTCTTTAGGACATTGGGGGCTAATCTTGAAGGGGATTGTGGGACCCCAACTTTTCTTCACTCTTTAGCTTCCTGGCCACGAGGTGAGCAGTTTTGCCCTACCACATGTTCCCACCATGATATATTGCTTCACCACCAGCTCAAAGCAATGGGGCCAACTGATCATGGACTGGAGTATCTAAAACTGAGTCAAAATAAACCTTTTCTCTTTGTAAGTTGATTATCTCAAGTATTTTGTTACAGTGATGGAAATCTGACTAACTTATAACCCTTGGAACCTGGTAAAGATGACATTCAAGATAAAAGACATGCTCTCTCTCTCTTTTTCTCTCTCTCTTTTTCTCCTTCCTTCCCCCAAACCCACTTCTGTCTTTTCTTCTTTCTCTTCTTCCCTGTTTCTCTTTGAATTCTTCCTGGCTTCTTCCATCGTGGAGCGAGTCATCAGTTCTGGGACTCCCACTGCTTCCGAAAAGACATCAGTGAATTGGGGGATGTCTGGGACAGTTGAATAATAAAAATTGCATGTGGAGACACAGGAGTTGATTGGTGCCTGGATGAGTAGGCGACTTCAATTCACATTGATGAACACCCAGGATGTGGCAGCCTCTGTGCTTAGCCCTGGGTGTGGGAGTGTGTATTAGGGAAGAGGAGGTAGGGCTTGCAGGGAGATTATAGAAGCCCAAGTTTGACATTAGGCATACTCAGAGGAGGGGGAGAGGGATGGTCAGAATCTCTCTTCTCCACAGACTCTCCTTCCTCCAACTTCACTTAGGTCTCTGGAGAGGGGGAAAAGAGGGGTTTCCAAGGCGTCTTCATCATCTATTCTTCTTAGCATTCCTTTTCCCAGACACATCATTTTTGGTCCCCTCTGTCATGCCCACTGCTGCCTGCAGTCTCTTTCTGTTACTGTCAGAAATAGCCCCAGTCAAAGGCAATTTCCAGACTAGTTAGGGAACTGACGGTTCAGAAAGTGCTCCCTCCCTCATTGTACCTGAGTGGAAGGAAAGAAACCTCAGGAAACTGAAGGAGGAAGTTTTGTTACCTGAGACCTAGGGGTGGTGGCATTCTCATGAGTGGCAGGATTAGAGTTCTGGAGGCTTCCTAACCATCTTGGAGATGTCTTTCCTTGAGACTGTCCAAATCTTGACCTCTAGGCTGAGATTAGAGGTCTACTGAGGTTCCCATACCCTCAGCTCAGGGTCTGGGGAGAGAGACAGTAGGGAATCACACAGTTGTGGTCAAAGCCTGGCCAGAGGAACCATGAGAGAAAACAGGTGGGGTGTTTTGAGGTAACCTCATTTTTTTTCTGCTAGTGAATTTGATTTATTGTTCAGGTCTTTGGTGGTAATCAGTAATTACAGGGAAACTCAGACTTAATTGCCACCAGGTTTAATCAAGAGAGCTGGTTTGTGCATTGATTACGACTTAATAGATTTATTAGAAGCTGAGTGTGGCTGAGTGAGGCTGGCCTGTTGCACTGGGAGTAAGAAAAGAAGAGCCAGAGCTAAAAGCTAGGAGAAAAAGGGAGGGGAGAGAATCCCAGATGTGGGTGGATGTGGGGGGGAAACCAGGACACTTTGAAAGGAATAAGCAATGGAACTGAGTGAAAACTGAGAGAAAGCTTTTGGGATCAATCTTTCCAGAAATGTGTAGGAACCATGCAGTGTTTGTTATTTAACTTTTCTGAGCTGCTGTTTCTTCATCTATAAAATGGGCATAATTAATATCTAGGTCATGGGGTGGTTGTGAAGATAAAATGAGATTGTGTATACAAAAAAACTGAACATGATACCTGCTGTAGTTTGGATCTTAAGTGTCCCCCAAAGGCCCGTATGGTGCTGTCGGGAGGTGGTAGTAAAGATAGGGCCCAGCAGGAGAAAGTTGGGTCATTGGGGGGCATGACCTTGAAGGGGATAGGGGAACCCCAGCCCTTCCTTTTTCTCTCTTTTTGCTTCTTGGCCAAGAATTGTTCACTACAAGGCGACCAATCTACCCCACGCCCCTGCCATGGTGCATTGTGCTGCCACAGGCCCAAAGCGACAGGGCCGAGTGACATGGACTGAAACCTCTGAAGCCATTAGCCAAAAATAAACCTTTCCTTCTTAAATTAGTTATTTCAGGTATTTTGTCACAACAATGGAAAGCTGACTATCACAGTGCCTGACACCTAAAAGGGGAGTGAATGGATAAAGGAAGGGGGAGGAAATAGAAAGAAAGAAGGCTATAGAACAGAGAGAAAGATTAAAAGGAATAAAATATTGGTAGAGGCTGATTTCAGTGCTATCTGTAACTGCCATGGGAGAGATGGCTACAAGCCCCCCAACATCCATTCTCCCCTTCTACCATACTAATGCAATTTTTATTTTATAACAGAATAAAGTTTCCTAGCCTCTTGTAGTTGGATGACTCCATGCAATAAATCCTAGCCAATGGATGTAAATGGAGGAGATCTAGAAATGTCTAGGGTTTCCTTTGGCAGGAAGACACAAGCTCCCTCCAGCTTCTTGCTCACTGGTTGGTGTGCCATCTTGGACCATGCAGATCAAATAACACCTTAGGAATGTCAGTGTGCTAAATGGGAAGAGTCTGGGTCCCTGGCTCTACAGGAACCATGGAAGCACAGTCAGTCCTGAAGATTTTGGGGAACTGAGATACTTTGCTGACCTAGACTTTGATGCAAGAGAGAAATAAACCAGTGTCTTGTTTAAGCCACTTTGATACTGCATCTTTGTAATACACAGCCCAACCGACTACATTCTAACTCAGAACTGCCCAAACTTTCTCAAGTGATGAAAATGTTCTCTATCTACTCTGTGCAGTATGGCAGCCACTAGCCACAAGTGGCCACTCACTGAACCTTTGAAATGTGGTTAAAGTGGCTGAGGAACTGAATTTTAATTATTTAAATTTTAAATTTAAATAGTCACGGGTGACTCATGGCTATCATATTGAGCAACATAATAACTACCAATAAGTGCCAATGTGGACTCTAGGTTACTGGAGCCTCTCTGGAGCAACCTTTTTGCCTTTTAAGCTACTTCTCCAAGTAGAGAAGAGACCCCTGAGGAAGGAATCATCCCCTCTAGCTTGTGCTTCAGCAGTGCAGGGGCCTAAGAGTCCTTGGCTCTTAAGAGAATGCAAATATGCCCAATTTCAGCTGCTTTTAGACCAGAAGAGCTTCTGCAGGCTCTCCTGTTCTCTCTCATAACAGTGTTCTGCATTTTTCTTGGTAACCTGTCTGCAGCTGCAGCCTTACCAACTTTAGAACAATGTAAAAAACTGTTTGCATAAGAAGTAGAACTTGCCAGGGCAATGCTTTGAGTGTCTGCTGTAGGACTCTTAAAGAGATAGTAGTCTCCTCCTTGGCCTTGCTGGAGCTGATCTCAACATGTTTTTCTCAGATCATCAGAACCTAACTTTAGTGTGGCAAATTTTCTTTCTTTGGGCCCTAGATACTGAATAAGGCAAGAATATGATCTGACAATGAGCCTGGGGCTTACTCTGGGTATATATTAGTCAGCTTTTCATCACTATAACAAATACCTGAGATAATCAACTTATAAAGAAAAAAGGTTTATTTTAGCTCATAAGAGTTTCCAGTCCTTGATCAGGTGGACACAGTGCTTTTAGGTCTCTAGTGGGGGTGCAGGTTGGCAATGGTGGGAGCATGTGGCAGAATGAACTGCTCACCTATGTCAAGAAATGAAAAGAGAATGAGGAGGAGGCCAAGGTCCTATAATCACTTCCAAGGGCACACCCCCAATAACCTAAAGACCTCTCACTAAGCCCCACCTCTCCAAGATTTTATCACTTCCCAACAGTGCCATGCTGGGTACCAAGCTTTTAACATATGGGCTTTGGGGGCACATTTAAGATCCAAACCATAGCAGAGTCCTAGGTGCCTTCTATTCAGAGTTGCTGTGTCCAAGCTCACCTTTCAGCAGGATGGATAGATTCTGTCATGCTTCCCCTCTGACTTCCTCTGAGCACTCAAGTTTCCAAAGAATTCCATAAGTAAATCTAGACTGCCTTGTCTGATTTTTCTTCTGCTGACAGGGTTGCTGACCCTATTGTAAAAATATTAAAGAGACCCACAATGGGGAGGGCCTTTCTACTAGAATAGAGCCCCATGCTGAGAATAGCAGGGCACCTGCTGTGGGAAGATGGGAGGATGGGCATTCAAGCCTTCACTTGTTATTCTTGACCTTAGAAGCATTTCTTTCCCCTTATCTTGCTTTGTTCAAACATTATACCACTATGGCTTCAGGGTCTGAGGGCAGAGAGCAAATGTCTCTTTAAGAAGGAGGAGGGGAAACTCCATCCAAAGAGGAATCAGAGAAATGAACCAGTTGTTTCAAAGACCTGAAATAATGATAGTCTTCTAAGTTATGGTCTAATTCTACTGTGCTAGTCTTTTGGAATGGGAAAGCTAGGCATGTAAATTCTTGTTAAGCAAATGGATCATGGAGGCACAGAGAGATGACTTGCTCTGACCAGTCACAGCTGGGTAGAGTGCAAATGTGAATAGAAACCAAACTGGAACTCTGTTTTTAAGATCACATCTCCGGGCTGGGGTTGTGACTCAGTGGTAGAACGCTCACCTAGCGTAGGTGAGGCACTGGGTTCGATCCTCCGCACCACATAAAAATAGATAAATAAATAAATAAAGGTATTATGTCTGCCTATAACTAAAAAAAAAAATTAAAAAAAAAAAGATGACATCTCCCTGTAATCCCAGCACTTAGGGAGGCTAAGACAGGAGAATCGCGAGTTCAAAGCCAGCCTCAGCAATGGCAAGGCGCTAAGCAACTCAGTGAGACCCTGTCTCTACATAAAACACAAAATAGGGCTGGGGATGTGGCTCAGTGGTCCAGTACTCCTGAGTTCAATCCCCAGTACCAAAAAAAAAAGAAAAAAAAATCACATCTCACATGAGTAGGCTGCATCTGAGAAAAGCACTCAGAAGATGGGTCACTGGAAGTCAGCATGGAGAAGGAAGTCCAAACATGTGGCTCATGCAGTTCAAGATC